>JANCMC010046647.1:1691379-1987545 GCA_024363005.1 Charaxes varanes | reverse complement strand
TGGCAAAGATTATGCGATAATGCAGGGTTATTAAGAATGATGGACTCAAAAGTTCGTTTTTAATAAACTACATATCATAAATTAACAATCTTTGTATTCACTAACAGAGGCAGTTTCCAAGTTTTCTTCAAAACTGTACTCTATACACATAAATTTTAAGACAAAAACATTTTTTAAAAGATTTTATTTAAATTTTTACGACTAAATACAAACTACTTGTCAAGACGAATCAAACTAGCCCAAACTTAATGTGTTTATATCGTTTTGTAACGGAGTTCATATGGTTTGCTTCCCATTCTATCATCATATCAGTTCCATGTCATCATATTGCATTGTCATTCGATTTACCTATGTGGGTAAAGTTTTAGCTTAATCGGTTTTAAATATTTGCTCCTAAATTGAGTTGTAAGGTGCTACCCGAACAAACATACGTTACAAGTTAAATAAGAGCTTTTAATAAATAAAATTGGGGTGTCTGTTTTTATAACGTCGAAATAAAATACGAAGTAATAACCCTGTATAATAATTGTAATAGTGGTTACTTAAAATATTGAGCATATTTCGGATGCAATGACTCAGTTCTGTTTATGACATTTTATATTTTATCATTTATGTGATCTCGACGTCTGAATGATACTTTATATTGCAATACACCAATTTGTTATACGTAAAGTTAGTAATTTATGAAATTCATGCAGATTTGATAATTGCCCATAAAAGATTTTCACTTCAGCTGTAAATATATATGTATTTTCAGGAACAGTAAGATTTTACAGTAAACGACAGCACGAAATGTTAATTTAATATTCTATTATAAAGATATGTATATTTTATTTAGGTAATTGCCAAATAAATAATCCCCACTTTATTTTTATTACGTAAATGTTCCGTTTACTCATATATTATGTACATGGGTAGTTTTAAAACTCAAAACGTAAATAAGCAGTGTAATAACTTAAAATTTTTACGCAATGCAGCTTTTCTAGGTGCAAAGGTTTGTATACACTCTTTACACCAAGTTCTCACGGGAAATTAAATTTTAGTCATGAACAGCGTTGCAGCCGACTTTAGCAAGTCATTGGCAAAATTGAAATATCAGTATTCAAAGGAGACTGTAATATAGTTTTACCTGAAAATTGTAATTTTTTATTGAAATATGCATATATATATTTGTATTGGTAACAAATTGTATAATTAAATAAATACGTTATGAAAAATAGGATAACTGGCATAAAAGGTCCTTTGATATATTTCATTTCTAAACATTCTCTAATCTATGACAGTAACTCTTTCAACAGCCGGTTTCTAAACGCTGAAAGCCTTTTGTTTGAAAGGCTTGGAAATCAACGCATTTACCTACGTACATATTACGGCGCCTTTTATTTATGTAAGAAAGACTTTAGGTTGGTTACAAATTAATAAATTTAAAAAAAAAGAAAGGAAGTCACCTTTTTAAAACCTTCTTATGATACAAAAGCGATGTGACAAGAAATAGAAAACATTTTTTTTAAAAGTTACATTACGTTTCTGAAACTGCCAGTAGATAGATAGTGAGTGAAGCCTTGACAGAGAAAGTTGTGTATATTGTTATATATGTTTAGCTTCTTCACACTTCTACAGCAGGATGACGAGCCAACCGCTTTCAAATTATCTCCGGACCAAAGCATCCCACAGTCCTTCTCTATCTCGTTCAGTGGTCTTTTGGGACTGCTTCTGAAGCTGAAGAATGAACAAAAAATTTTTAAACTACGAATACGTTTGTTTAATTCCAACCTTTAGCTTTGTTCTAATTAGCATTGCTAAATACGCTCGAGTCGTTGCCCACGACCGGGAGATACAAAAGTTTTTGTCTGTTCGACTACAGAGAGAGTCCCTAGGAACCATAGCCAAAGTGACGGGATTGTTTGACAATGGACCCAAATTATACAGATGGGAATTAATCAACGCGGTTTGAAGCTGGTACACTAAGTTAACTTATAGACCAAGAGCTCTATGCGCCAAGAGTAAGAGAACGTTTTGTTTGAATATTGTATAGGATCCAGTGACTTACGAGAAAATTACGAGAGGCCGTCCTCTCGAAAATCGAAATCTCCTTTAATCAAGCACTATCTAAAAATCCTTTCCTTCTCTTCTCCTATTCATTCTTCTCCTATCCCATCTCTTTTCCTATTCATTCGCGGATCAAAGCAAAGTAGTTTAGTTACTCATGCAAATAGAAATCTCCTTTAATCTAGCACTATCTAAAAATCCTTTCCTTTTCTTCTCCTATTAATTCTTCTCCCATCCCAACCCATCTCTTTTCCTATTCATTCGCGGATTAAAGCAAAGTAGTTTATTTACTCATGCAAATCGAAATCTCCTTTAATCTAGCACTATCGAAAAATCCTTTTTTGGCGGATCTATTTGACTACAAACTACCTCATTGCGTAAATTCATCATTATGCGTCCCGCGGTTTTCGAGATTTTGTGTAAGGTGTTCTTTAGCTTTTATGTATATAGATATACATATTACAGAAATAGGTATAGGTAATCTTTTAAGATAGCTAAGAACAAAACGATTGCTAAATATTAGAAAAATATATATTTGACTGGCCCGTTGGCGTAGTGGGCAGTAGACCCTGCTTTTCGCTCCGGTGGTCGTGGGTTCGATTCCCGTCTTGAGTCTGGGTGTATTATATATGTTTGTATTTATGTATTTCTACAAAAATATATTTGTGTATAACAGGCGTCTGTTACCTATATATAACACAGGCTTTAAGTTGTCCACCTTAGGAAAAGACGTCCGTGTGTCATAAAGTCCTGTATACATTTATATATATTTATTATGGTTTCAATGTCTGTACGTGAAAAAATTTTAAAAACATTACTAATTGATATGTTTACAGTTTCCGTCACGAAAGATTGCTGCTGAGTGATCGTGCGGGGAGTTTGTACAAGGATATAGTCTCACCCGAAAGTATTATAACTAAGCTGCTATTTTATTACAATAAAATGCTTGTCGTAGAATGATAAAATAATAATTAATGTGAAGCTAATTATCGAATAAATATAATAAATAAATAAATAGCCTACCGCGCTGGTACATCGCCTGCGGCCATCATACGTGACGGGAGCTATAGTTTTAGTTTGACTCAGTAAAAATTCGCATTGTAAAATTTTTGATACCTTCAAACCTTCTTTATATAATCTGAACTTTGGATATGTTGGTACAATCTTAAACTGAATCTAAATGGCATACTTGAATAGCTCAATATTTACTGTCAGTCGAATTACCTCCAAATTTAGATAAAACTGAAAGGGCAACTCTGTTTGGTGAAAAATATTGCGGCCGAGATGACCTCTGAACCTCTACATACATCACGCCGAAAACCCACCTATGGATGTAGGTTAATGTAATTTTTGTCCTTCCACGGAAAACGCAACAATGTTGTAGAAACGTATAAAGCAATACTTTGTGATAAATGGTGTAATCTACGTAACGTATCGTGCACACGAACGGAATAAAAGTTGCAGAATTCGCTTTCCAACAATAAACAATTTGCTGCCGTGAAATGAGAGCAATTACCAGCATCTACGCCAGAGTGCAAAGGTAATAAATCCATTTAGCTCTCGAACTGGTACTAATTCTTCGTACAAAAGCTGTCAGTTATACGTTTTGCTGCACAAACTTTTGACTCCTGTGCAACTGATTAAACTCCCTTTGAAAGTGTCAGCCGTTTGAAGTTACATCTTTTAACCAGTAAATTAACGCTCATTCAAATGATCTCACTAGGTATTAAAGAGACGCGGATCCACCGTGCTGGGCACGATGGGCATGCCCACCATCCTAATATATTTGTAGTGTCACACTTCCACTGTCTATTGAGATCGATAGCGTGACAATATTGTATCCAAGAGCGTGGCCAGCCACTGACTACACTACGCCATGATCCAGTGGAATTAGTGGAATTAGCTCGAAATGAATATGAAAAAGTATGATTTGTAAATACAACTTATAACTACAGCGCAAATGAAATGCTAGGAATAGAACAGTTGGAATATTATTTTCTACCTGTGATATTTACTTTGCCACTCTAAGGAGTCATGTAAATTGACTCAAGACTGTGATTTATTTGGACTTCGCTACAATTTTGAACTTCTAAAGAAGGGGAAGGGGGTGTCAGCTGTCTCTTCCTGTTCACCCTTGACGACTCCCTTGATTATGTCATATCTACTACCTTACTTAAAACAACGCATTAAAGTCATATATTTTATACACAAATCAATTGTAGGAATTGCATCTCGCATTAAGCTGAAAATTGGCTAAAAATTGACTACCTGAGCCCGCCACCTTAAATGAAGCTTAGATCCGCACCTGAGTGATAGTTTAAGCTTTTGACAGGCTGCTATGTATAGCGATCCTCTGGCGCCCTATTTCATGGATGATGAGGGCCCCGCTGGGGTTTAATGGGTATTCTAGCAGAGCTAGCGAGTCCCACACTCCCGTTCGCAAATGTTCCTAGATCATGGGATTATTTGCGAGCGCGAACGAAACGCGACAACAATACCATCACTTGACGTGACAGCATTGCCGCCACTTCACGCCGATCTTATTTGAGAAACAGGTACTGGTACCTGGGCGCGCCGGCCCAAGTCAGCTACAAGCATGGTGCTACCTCTAATTAACCATATTCCCTTTAACAACGAATTATCCGGTTATTATAACCATTATAGAAGTACAAATATAATAATTTTAAAGCTTTAACCCCATTAAGTAACGCTTACGTTACGATTAAAAAACAATTCCAATTTCACTAAACTAAACAAAACGTTATCCAAATTCGAGGTTTGGGATCCTTTTTCCAAATAATTACACAAAGTCTGACCTCTCGACTGTTTTTATTACGGGTAAATTTGCTTTCGCTGGGGAAATCCATTTATTTGTTTAATAGACGTTTATTGACCAAATTTGATTTGCCATAAGGCAACAGTGATAACACTGACTATACTGACGCAAGTTAAGACGATTTTTAATAAAATGGCCAAGAGCGTGCCAAGCCACGCATATATGGAGGGGTTCCGTATCTGATACGCTATAAACGTGTTTGTTAAATAACTTAAAAAATTGTTGTTCGATTTCGTTCAAAATAATAAGTTTTTAGCGTGTTCTATCAACATAAAAAATTTCAAGTCTCTACGTCTAATAGTTTGGTAAAGCTAAGAGGGAGACCAACGTCCAGTTCCTTGTAGTGCTACGAAACCCTAAAAACTAATGAATGTAGGGAAAACCACGGGTTTAAGTTCCAAAAAGCACCAAAAAACCCGCATTCCCATCACAAACCTCATCAAAATACTATTAGATTGTCGTTGAAGAAATCCGCTGTGTGTATTCTTTAAGCATCTCTCCTACAGAGGTAACGCGAATCACGTTTACTCAATTTGTCCAATCTACAAAGACCTCCCGCTTACAAAATGATAGATGATGACAGAAATCGTTTAGAGAGATGGAAGGATTCTCGTAACCATTATAATATGACACATCACCTCAGCTTATACCCTTAATGTATATTATATTAATGATATTCATTTATAGCATACATTTATCTATTATATTTAGACGTACATTTTTTTGTTGTATTAAAGTACTTAATTTTATATAAATAAAAAACTCAAACTATTTTATCATTGTATGTAAATAATATAAAATTATCACGCACATTAAAATGTTTTATATTATGTTATAAACGGGACTTATCTTAAGACAAAATAGCGACGTTTGCATTGAAAGTGATTAAAAAAATTAAAAAGCTGACTTTTAATAAAGTATTTTCCCTAGATAAAAATCAAGGTAAGTAGATAACACTATGGAAAATAGTAAGTATATTTCAAATGTCTTTAAGTAAATCTGATTAAATCTTTTCCAGAATGTGTTTGTTTTTAAGAGTATCGGTAAAGGTGTGTTTACATTGAACCTACATTTTGTCGATCAAAATTTTTTAACATGTTAATACTGTATAAACTTAACATAATTATTTCTTCGATTTAAATGTTTTTTCCAAATCCCTTGAAACCGCCCTTAAGAGTTCATACAAAATACAGCTTTACATTACGAATATATTTGTCAAATCGTCTCTATCGCGAGTTTTCATTCTGTAACTCCAGAGGGTTTGCAGATTCGTCGCCGGCTTTGGGATATAAGTATACTCTTTTCTTGAAGGTTCTTAAGTCGTATCGATTTCCCAAAGGAATTGCGCGAGGTAAGAAATTTCTAGAGAATCGCACGGTTGTGGATTTTAGGACATTAAGACCCTCTGTCTCCCCACCCCCCCAACTACCGGTGACGTTGTCGAGGCCAATAGGGCCAACAGCAGAAACCACACAAAAAAAGTAGGACGGTACGTTCCCATGACGTAGTGATTATCCGCTGTAAATAAAAGTGCTTTGTAATATAAAGTCTTCGAGAAGAATATTGACAAGTTGGTGCTGGTATTGATCCCTATCAATATAACCCAGAAAAGACACCAATGTGTCCGTTACAATTTTCGAAAATTACCCGTAAAAAAATAGGCTGAATTTTTTTATTATATAAACCTTTGTCCTAACAATAATGAAGGCAACAAAAAAGTTATCCACTTGGGTGCAGTGCAGACTATTAGATGTGGAACCTTGATATTCTCCATGTTGATAGTACGCGGTAAAAGCTCGCTGGGAAAATTATTTTGAGCGAAATTAGACAACAACTTTTGAAGTTATTAACAAATACTTTATCGCGTATCAGATACGGACACTTCTATATTATATACTTGACACGCTCTTGACCACTTTTTGGGCTAAATTTGAAATTATTTTCAGGTGATCTCAGTTCAATAGAAAATACTTATGAACCATCCGTAATCGACGTTAATACGAACGGATCCAGTACCGAAGAAAAGGATGAGCGTGTTAATGAAGAGAAACCTGAGGTAAGCTCTATGCATAACTAACTAGCTGTAACCCGCGTCTTCGTCCGCGCGAATTCAGTGATTTTTTTTTTAATTTTAAGGGCTTATATTTTTTGGGCGGAACCCTAATTGTTTTGTTAAAAGCAAATTGGCCTATGTTATTCCTTATAAAATCAGCTATATGCCAGTGAAAAGTTCTGTCGAAATTGGCCGTTTTGGAGATTATCCGGGACAAACAGACAGACAGAAAAAAATTAAATGCGGAGTTGTCGAAACATCCAATCTTTTGTATATATTAATTTTATTTTTAAATAAATATTCTGTATGGTTGGAGAGTCCGAGACGGTATTTTTTTACAATGTTCAAACGCGTCAGATAACTATCCTTGGGCCCTCTAATGTACCCCCACCAATATGAATACCTAATTTAGAGGGGTTCTTTAGAACCCTTATAAACACTTGGGCGCGTGAGATTAAGATAAGGTGATTTCATTACATGGAGATAAGTTTATGATTCAGTCATCTAACGAATTCAGCGTGAAATAAGAAAACGAGAGAGTAACAAAGTTGTAAAAAAAAAAAAACGTCCGCTCCTCGCTTGTCAAAAATTCGAGCGCGATTAATTTTTTTTACTGTAAAGGAAATACTCTATATAATAAAAGAAATATAATAAAAGGATAACGGCAAAAAATATAATCTGAACACTTTCTCAAGGCGATGTAGCTAAAATCATCACGCGTACCTTAAAACCACACTTCTGGCATTATGTACAACATGCCCTTACCATAAAACAGCATTTGTTTTTCGTTTCTGCACCTAACCTACGTAATCCAATTCTCACAACTCAACACTCTTTTGTGATTACAAAATTAGCATCTATCCCTCCCCTACTATTACATCCATGGCGTCTTTGTAAATATGTCACTTAAGGGGTCATCCATATATTTAAAACTCATGTACTGCACATTCATCCCAAATACCAAACAAATCTATCTTAAGCTCTGTACCTACGTACGATCATGTTTACATACATAAATACGTAGGACTATAAAACACACGGACGTCTGTTCCTATGGTAAACCTCTTAATGCTTGTGATATAAGTAACAGACGCCTGTTACACATTACAAGTGCGCAGGTGCTTATGAATACATGAGACTCTACCATGTTTTTTCATTTAGGAAATAAGTTGTCTTATGGCTCTTGAATTAAGGTATATTTTTGAAGTGTTTCTGGAACAGTATGCTGGCTTCCGCATTATAATGTCTCAATCAGAATTTTAAGCTGTGACATATAAAGTTTAGTCGAAAATTTACCACAATCTTTATTTTCCTTAACGTACTAGGAATACATACCTCATCTATACTAATACATAAAGTTGAAGGGTTTGTTGTTTTGTTTATTTACTTGAACGCGCTAATCTCAGGAGCAACTGATCCGATTTGAAAAATCCTTTCAGTGTTATATAACCTATTAATCGATCAATGCTATAGGCTATATATCATCACGCTAAGATTGAATCTAGTTTGCAATATTTGATTTTCCCGTGGCAGCTAAGTGCAAAGACGCGAGCACGACGATACCCAAACACCTTCATTGTTACAACTTAGTACCTGACGGATTTCATCTTGCCTTACCACTGAGCTATCGAGGCATCAAAACAATTTGATCATATAAACGCTCCCTTATATAAAATGAACCACAATAATACAATTAGACCCGTTCCGGCGTCCAGCCCTAACTGTACTCAAATTGAGGGCAAAAATTTATTTGCGCTTAATTTATCGACAGATGCCTCTGATTGACTGGTGTTTTGTCTGTTGTGTAATGGATAAGCGGCTAGCGTGTTTATGAATAAATAGTTTTTAGTGCAGTTATTAAATTACTATGTGAATTGAAAACTTTGAAGGGAGTTATATGTAACTTAGCTCCATTATAGTTTACATAGAGGGCGGTGTGGGAATATTTTTTAAATGCTTTATTAAGCCTCCATTCGCACGAGAGTTTAAAAAGCGTTGCGTTAAATCGCTGAGTTGGCGCTTTTTCAGTGTCGTCGATACAAAATTATACGGTATACTTGTATTTTTTTTCTTTATGTTACAAGGGGGCGGTCAGAAAGACAATTAAAATAATAACTACCCACAATTGGGAAAACATTATAGAAATAGGTTCAAATGTATACATTAAATGAATTGCGCTAATTTGCATTGTTTACAACCATTATAGTATTAAATATGTACTCGCCTTAAAAACTAATTTTACGTGGGTTTTTCACGCTCTTATACTACCATTTCACGCAATTTTACTATTATACATCTTTCGTGTGAAATTCAATAGGAAATTTTCATATGCATATACTAAAAGTGGTTTATTCCCACGTAAAAAACTAACACTTTTGTTTTCTTTATGGTTTATTTATGCAGTTTGGTTCCTTGTCCCAAAAAGTTACCTCATTTATGTGTACGTATATAGATTTACTAACTAATGCGTTCATGTGAGTATAGTCAACCAAGAAATTGGTTTGCCGCGCTAAGGTCGAATGTCGTTTGCACGTCAATTAGTAAGAAGGTTCATTTTTGCTTGTAATACTTTACGTTAATTAATAACTTAGCAAAAATTTCTTTAAGTAGGAACTGTTATCCAAAATGGTAAAGCACTTTTTTGGTTGACTGTACAATTTGAAGCTCTAAAGAAAGCGCTCTTCCATCAAATAGGATGACTCTAATGTTGCAGTCGTTTGGCTATTACCGTCTAATGTTTTTGAATCTCTCAGATAATTTGAAGGTATATGCTTTCAAAAAAACCGGGGAAGGTAAAATCAAGTGCATGGGAGAGTATTATATTTGAGACTAGCTATTTGAGACTTAAATGTTTTTTATGTTTATTGACTATATTTATAGCTGGTATTTGTGCTAATTATGAATTTGATTTAAAAAAAATTGCCCCCCTTGTAACATAAAAAAAAACCTTAGTAATCGGGTCAAGACTACGACAAAACTATAAATGTTTTTAGTGTAGAAAACATATTTTTACGGACCTATTGTGGCTTTAATTCACGAGCCAAATGTGGATAAGACCTTTAAAGAAGAAGCAACTATAATATATCTTTAATTTATATTATAATAAAGTTATCTGGAGGCACAAATTGAATTAGCATAAACGCTGTGAACCACCGAGCTGTATCTCGACCGGAGAGTGCGAGTTATTATCAATTAAATATAAAAACCTGGCTCGTAATTGGTCGAGCCATCTTGCTGATTGCTTTATTGGTCCCCTGCATACATTAGCTTTGGCAACCCGCAATCGCTCTGGTGTTACAAAGCCTGTATACTACAGATCGGCCGGGGGTACTTTTACAATAAAAATATCATCACTAATTGATAGAACCAGACGTTACTTTGCGGAAATACATCACATGCTTTTTGAGGAGGTCGTGGCCTAATCAGTGGTCGGCATTTGAGTCGATCGCTAAGTTAAGTTGCTCTGGCTGGAAAACATACATATTTTCAATCAATGGGAATGTTATAGTTAATTTTGTCATTGTAATTTAAAACATTCACATAAAATTTATGCAACTGACAGTTAGTTGACAAAACAATCGCTTACAAAAACATGTAGTAACGGTGTTGTAGACTAAATACCTAAACAACGCAAATATTAGATACTATAATCAAAATGTATGTATAAAAATTCATTCAAATTCGGCTACCTTCTTTGTTGAAAATCAGTCAAATTTGACTAATGGTATTATGTTATACACAACGAAGCTCGCTTTTTACATTTGGCTATCGATGTTATTTAACGCGCGTCCGAAAAAAAAAAACAAGCGGCGAGCATTTTCGAAAATCGATTAAGGTAGACATGATTGAGGAGATCCGTTTTTGTGCCAGCTCGGGATCCCTGCAACGCTTTAACGCCCAGTTCTTATATTTTAACGATTAGGTGTCTGTTTGTTCTTCAAAAGATCAATGTATGGTAACTTTGCGTAAAAACTTTGCTAGCGCGATCTGCAATTAACGCCATTGCGTATAGAATGGATCGTGTGATGTGCAATGAATTTCCTGCAACCAGTTGAAACGTACTCTTACTACACGACCTATTTTTTAAGATTTTTCGACCCTTTCTTCTCCTCGGTGACCACTCGTAGTATACTACGAGGGGGTCTTGGTGTATATACCATTTAGTTACCCTCCCCATTTAGTTTTCACTTAGTAACTCATAAATATGATTCTTTATCATTCCGCAGACAAAAAGTGAAGGAAAATTAACTTGAATCCTATTTGTCTTTATTACATACGATTGCATGCCTTCCTATAATTACTAAAAATAAATAGAATTCAATATTATGAGTAAATATAATTCTGTCTGTGAATCGACTACATGACAAAAACCTAAGCGACCTCCCTCTTGTGTCTTACCATAGTATGGGGTCATACGACATTGTGTGACGACGGGTAGGGGAGGTTAAAGGCATTGTGACGTCACATGTCAATTATTTTGTTTTTTAATTTTTTTTTATGAAAAAAACAAAATTAAAAAAATTGAATCTGCTGTTTTCTTTTAATAATACATGCATAAAATTGAATAATTTGTGACGTCACACTAAGGGGAGGGGTATAGAAAACGTGACAATCTGTGACAATATCAATATTCTTTTATTCCTCAAATAATACCTCTCAATTGAATATTATCTTTTTTTATTTTTATTATTATTTTTACATTAACTTGTTTGTAAGGCACTACTGTAAAGCTAGGAATTTGGGGTTACAAAAGTTTACGTGGGGGATATCGACTTCATAACGCCAAAAATAGTCGTCAATAAGCAACCATTACACTAATACGCCCCGTAACATTGAAACTCATGACCTATTTCGTAACATAAAAGAGTTAACGCGAAAATTTAATCTCCTACACGACGCCCAGATTTCTTTACCAAATAACAAACGACCTGACGTCAGTAGTAAATCAAAGGTGAAAAAAATAAGTTATAACTGTTATAAGTAATAAAACGTCCCTTTGATCTCGATATAGCCGCTTGATAAATCGCCGGGAGACATTTTGTATGACTTGCTAAATTTGTTTGTGACATTTTTCGGAAAATGTTAAGTGACAGCGCAACACCGCTCAATTAAACTGAGCTTTTAAATGGAAATCATAAGAATAACCGATCATAATGATGCACATTGTGTATGGAATAACTAATCATTTTGTTTCATTTTATACTAGCTGTTCCCGCGACTTCGTACGTGTAAAATTAGGTGAAAACTTTTAGCATAATGATATATATCACCTATAGCGTTCCCCGATAAATAGGCTATCTAATACTGAAAGAATTTTTCAAATCGGACCAGTAGTTGCTGAGATTTGCACGTTCAAGTAACCAGACAAACAAACAGACACTTAAGTCTTATATATTAGTATAGATACGGCCGGCTTGCGAATTGTGTGTGTGTGTTTCTGCTATAGTATCCTAATCTTTTGAGGAAGGTCCATTTTAGACTGATGCGATGAATTATATAATTTTAATTTGAGCGTGATGATATATAGCCTTCCTCGATAACTGGGCTATCTAACACTGAAAGAATTTTTCAAATTTGTCCAGTAGATCCTGAGATTAGGCGCATTCAAGCAAACAAACAAGCAAACTTTTCAGCTTTATATATAAGTAGAGATAAATGTTTATAATAAGTAGAAATTGAAAAAGAAAAGTCAATGTTTGGGAATTTACATGGAGATTATATCCCAGAAACGGTCGGGCTTTATAAAGAAAATTAAAAAGTGACAAAAATCTAACATTGTAAATATAAATGTCTAGGCATGGTACAACCAATGTTTTACGAATTTAACGGTACGACAAGGGCGCTTATTAGGAAGGAGGAAAAGGTTTTCCCGACCAACGAAATTGGAACTTTAAATTTTCATCAGTAAGGTCAAATTTTCTTTAGCAAGCGGAACTAAACGCCCCGCATTATAAATTTCCACTAATATGGGTTTCAGCTATAAGCAAACTTCGATGTTATATGGCTCCAATGATTTCAGTTGGTATTGTGCCTTAGGGCTTTATTTATTAGTAATAGGGTTCTATTAAGGGTAAATGTCATATGAATTTATTTGGTCCAGAATTTTCGGCACTTAACAAGCTTGAACAACGTAATTCTAGCTTTAAATAGTAATATCCCATACCCACCATGGTAGCGCCCATGGTAAAGGGCGACTGCTGAACGTCCGGTATATGGTGTAAGTTATAATTATAATTTAAATTATAAAAGAAGTTGTATTGACTTATCTTCATGTAATGCTGGAGTCAGATATAGCTTCATGTGAATGATCATTTCAATGATCATGTAGTGTGGCCGGGGACTTTGTGTAGCTGCACAAAGTTTTGTAGTACTTTGTAGTCTACCCGATTAATGTCACTTTGTGATATTAATCGTAATTAGAGGTAGCGCTATGCTTGTAGCCGAATTGGGCCGGCGCGACCGGGTACCAGTACCTCTTTCTTGCAAAAGATCGGCGCATAATGACGGCAGTCCTGTTAGGTCAAGTGATGGTATTGTTGTCGCATTTCGTTCAGTTTGTAAGACTTTCCGGTGGCCTAAACTCGTCATTTAAGACCAGCAACGCATCTGCTTGCCTCCTGGTCGTGCAGTTGTCCATGGGTGTCAGAAGGCACTTAGCTGCCTGTTGCCTGCTCGTTGGCCCCTTATAATATAATTTTTCTTATCTATAGGTAGCTATATTTGAAGCATATCATTTTTGAGACAGGTATTTGTATTGTAATTCCTTTATAATTTTGAAGTCAAGCAATCCGTAACCGTATCAATTGCAATATTAACTTTTTACAACATCTCTGCGGCACCAACTGCCACCTCTGGTGTTTGTTTCTTGTCGACGTCCATTCTTAAGCCTTAATATTTCTGCTTAACGATTGTTAATCGAAAATTTCTCTATTTTTTGGGTTTAAGATTACTTTCTCTCTATCTCTCTGCGGTCACCCATTCACTGCTGAAGATCCAGTTCCTCATGATCTTCCTCTGCCGCACTTCCTTTGTTGAGTGATTTTGGAGTAATTGTAATTTAATTAAATAAATCTTTTTCAAGTCTTTTACCAGCTATTAACGATTTTCCAAATATGGAAAAGTATTTTTTTAAAGATAACACATAAAAAATCCAAGTTGACGTGAGCCCATTGTATCATCCAAAAACAAAAGAATTTCCTCTCGCTTTAGACAGCGATAAAATCCATTCACTACGTTTTATCTCAAATCACAATGAGTACGAACGTCTTCACTTAACCTAAATCCTCTCCAATAGACCGGAAAGTTGCCAACAATAATTCTCAAGAATTATTATTCCAAAACAGAGTTTAGACTAGCCTCTAAGGTACAGGCTCGGCCTAGTTTAGACGCTAGTATATACTTTTGTACACTTTTATGGCGATAAGTAAAATTTGAAATTCATTTCAAATTATTGTTGTAAAGGCATCATATATTGACTTCCTACAACAACACGTTAGCGTTCGTTATTACAAAGTATTATTAAATAAAGATGAGTTCCAATCGATGGAAGACAATTATATTAGTATCTTTGTACAATAAAAATAAATATTATATTAATGCACATCATGAAATAGCAGTTAAATAATTTGGGTTTATATTTCCTAAGCGCGTAGTTGGTTCTTCGTTTGGACTTCATGATTATTATGTGTTCTATTAATGTCCCTTATAAAAATATAAATTTAAACTTTTATTATATATCAGGACGTACGCTTTTGAGAATTTGAGTAGTCATCCAAATCGTTATATTTGTTTATGAAGTAAAGAGTCTGTCTACATCGCCAGAAATAACTTAAGTGCGAGTTAAAATACACGTGGCGCCATCTAGTTTAATACTAACCAAGTAATAAATTTTGACATTTAGTTATAAAGTTTATACTTCTGTAGGAAGTATGTAGTATTCTGTCTGCGTGTCTCTTTTTCACTATTTTTTAAATTGCGATTTTTCCAGTTTAAACAAATTAAGTTCTTTCAATAAAGTCCAATAATTATTGGTGGGGGGGGGGAGCAATCGTCAGTAATCATACTAACTTCGAGTTTCTTTGATCCTTTCATAATAAGGATCTCATTGAAAACTCATCAATTTTTTGGCGCCATAAATTTCACTCAAACTCAAACTCAAACTCAAACTCAAACTCAAACTCAAACTCAAACTCAAACTCAAACTCAAACTCAAACTCAGACTCAAAACTCAAACTCAAACTCAAATTTAAATTCAACCGAAGCCGAAGCCGAAGCCGAAACCGAAGCCAAAACCGAAACCGAAACCGAAACCGAAACTGAAACCCATATTTGCAGAAAATTGGTAAAATTAGTAGATTCATTTTTGTTAATTTAAGAAATATTGTGGTTTAACTTGTTAAATTAACTAGTAGACAAGAATACTTGCTTACCCTACAGCTAACTAACGATAACAGCTCGCATTACTTACAAAAGTTCTCTCTATTACGCTCCTGTACAACAAACCTTATCAAATGGATTCTATAAATAATTGCGTGCACGCTTTCATTATAACGGGATACGTGAAAATTCACCTTACCCACCCACTTCCATACGATAATTTGCGGATAATAATGGAAAAATTTATCGTTGAAAACAACCTTTATAGCTACTAGCATAAGATTCTAAAACACATCGTATTTTTCGTTTCGTGCTCCAAGTTTTGTGTCTGGAGAATCGCGTGTTTCGCCTTAAAAGAGCCTATTAATATTAGTAGCACCGAGATAAGGGGGATTTTTGTAGTAAAATCTATATAAAAAGCCTCTTAATTACCCTTCAGGTTTGCGATACTTCATGTTTTATTTTCTTCTCCACGTATGGGCATTGTTCTGGAAAAAAGAAAAAATATTACACCTGATATTGCATATACTATTTCTTAAATGTAATTTACTGTGCCCAGGACTCGCCTATGCCTAAACACATTTTCAAGGAAAAAGACGATTCTAGAAAGTATAACTGATAATATTATCAAATTATGATGGTTTAAATTTGATTAATTTAACAGAATACCTCCAAGTTAAACGTGTTTTAAATAAACAAAGTTACAATACAAAGTTGTGTGTCTAGAAGACAATGTAACATCGCCACTCAACTCGTGCAAACCAACAACACACAACTTGGTCCGTAAATCAGTTTCTCCGTCTGGTTTATTCCGCGACAAAGGACTTTGTGACTACATTATCTCTAAGAGCTAATTTTGGTTCAAGTTATATGTAGATACAGCAGAGAACAAGTCGATAGACAAGTCAAAATTTCGACTGTATTGCAAGCATTTTTGAGCGTTACTATCTTTGTTTACATACTCTGGCCTCCTACGAGTTTCGGAAGGCACATAACTAGTGGTCTGAGTGAGTGTCACTGAGTGATATCAGTCGTGGGATTGAAGAGATTGTTGGGGGTTACGGTGATGAGGTCAGAGAGCAGTTGGTCATCTTAACTCGCCCCACACTCACATTCTTTGCAATTTAGACGGACCCTGGTTCTAGACCCGGACAACGCTAGGAAGAAGAATCTTTGTTTGATATTATTATTAATGGTCTTAAAACGAGGAACTCTTCTACGTTTACGTTTTTTGAAAAATGAAATAGTAGTTTTGTGCCTTATTGTTCTGTGGAATTGTCTACGTGTAGGCAGTGAGACAGCCTTCAAGTTGTTGGAATCCAGTTCACGTACGTAAAATTTGTACCAATAACTGGAAGCAACGTTTTCGTCAGCAAAACACTTTATATAGAAATAAATAGTAGACGGTGGCATTATAAATTATTGTATAACATTATACTCCTAGGATCTTCTTCTTCTTCCTAGCGTTATCCCGGTCTAGTACCAGGGTCCGCTTAGATTGCAGAGGATGTGGCTGTGAGGCGTATTAAATGGCTTCCTCGATAAATGGGCAATCTAAAACTGAAATAATTTTTCAAATCGGACCAGTATTTCCTGAGATTAGCGCGTTCAAGCAAACTAACAAGCTCTTCTGCTTTATATATTAGTAAAGATATATAAATATAAATAATACATGTAAATTCTATGTGGTTGTATCCATCAAGCGTGTGCCTATATTCAAATAAAAAAAAAACAGGAATTTTCTAAGTTTTTAACGTTTTCCAATCGCACAACGGAGCGGAAAACTTCACTAAATCTTACATTATCAAGTCAGGTGGAGACTATGATATTAAGTATATATATGTCTCTTGACAATGTTCGATTAAAGAAGTGATCTCGTCAAAAAAAAAATCATCAAAAAAGAACGCGTTGAGGTTATAGTTTTTCTTCTCCCGTAACCGTTGAAATCAAAAAAAAAAAATCACGTTTGTGAATTAATAGTATTGCGATCAAAAATCTCCGACTGTACCACTTGTACGTTAAACTTGAACAATAACAAAACGCTTATAAGATCTCTAATCCCGCTTATATTGCCACAAGAACCGTACTAAACCGCTTTTCTGAATTTTTTCGTTAAAAACGCGTTAAAAAGAATTTTCCCAATATTGTTGCGGGATTATAAGCACCGAGCTGAGAGACTATTTCGGATGAGACTAAATTCATTTTTTTTCAGTTCACACAGCACAGAATTCATAAAAGCCTTTAACACGCCAGACTGATTCAATACCGTCTCCCTACATAATCTGTACTAATATATAAAGATAAAGTAATTGTTTGGTTGAAGAAGAAGAAAATCAAGTATTTCAATTTCGAAGTCACTTTCATCTTCTTCTTAATCGGTATCTTCAATGATGAAGGTCGTGCCTGTTCTGATATGCCTTGACGGAGAGGTAGACCAGCTGCTTCCATGCCACTCGGTCTTCGGCACGTTTCAGGCAGTTGGAATATGTCACTTTCTATTCTGCCCTATTATTGAGTTGTTTAATATTAAATTTCAAAATCGTTTCCTATTCTGTCTACCATTATTCAGTTATATTATAAGATTCGCATACAAGGTAAGTGTGCAGGCTTTATAAACTCCACAAAAGGGATCTTTGGAAAGGTATTACCATAAAGGTACAGGTACCCTTATTGAATACATTATTAATACTTTCCATACCTGTACAAAAGGTTACATTGAAGACGGCGAAGTTATTGAATTACTTAATACAGGCGTTGATTCATGAAGTTACGGTGGTATTTTATTAATTTACTAGTTTATACCGACGACTTCGTCCGCGTAAAAGAAGGTATAAAAATTAGCGTTATAACATATAGTCTATAGTCTTCCTCAGTAAATGGGCTATCTCTAACACTGTAAGACTTTCAAATGGGACCAGTAGTTCTTGAGATTAGCGCATTCAAACAAACAAACAAACTCTTCAGTTTTATATATATGAACAGATATAGAAGTATAGATTAAGCGACGTTACGACTATTAACAAAGGCGAAGGTTCTCAATTCATCTGACTCTTTTATTATGTATGTTCACAGATTACTAGAAAAACCCTAAACGGATTTGGAAATTTCTTTTTTTTTTGTTTCAAGTCCTAAATGACTGTCTGACTACTTAATTGGTCATCATAAAATTCTTCATATAGATTTAAATTTTTATACAAAATTTCTCCATAATAAGATTAATTATATTAATTTTTTATATTCGAATTATTTATTCTTCTTTTTTATTTTTTTCTTTTAAATTTAGAGGTCCTGGTACCCGGACGCGCCGTCCCAATTCGGCTATAAGCAGTGCGCTACCTCTAGACTAGTTACTGTATATAGTTTCTCTCCATGTATAATAAAAAAAGCCCTTCCTCCTCTTTCAGCTCGGTGCCACATCCAGTTTGTGCTGTAAACCGGCCCTTAATACGACCGGAAGGTTTCGTGACATACAACTCCTACTGCGATGTATACTTTGACAACTGTCTCATAGGCTACAGTAAGTGTAAAAGAGATAGATGGATATAGATTACCTTGGCAGCTCTGGAAGTCTTCTAGCAGACTTCGGACTAAAGTTGGCCGAGACATGGAATGCGTTCGTCTGCGTTTATTTGGAAGATTTTGTCAAGTTTTGCTGCCTTCTAAATTTTTACTGAGATAAAGCGACTTAAGTATTGGACTGTGTTTCTTTGCTTCCGGCGACGAATGGACGAGCATGCTGAAAATCAGCACTGCATTCATACCTTTAAGCGGCACTAAGCTGAGCTTGCGTCCTTTTGCTTAGTTGTTACATTGACTGTGATGGTTTTTTTCTGTATTTGCAATGTTTATTTTAATTCTCTTATATCGTAACAATTATGGTAGCAATAAATGATCTTTTATTTTTTAAAGTATTCGTTTTTTCTCCTTATAGATAGATATTTTGATATTTCTCAAGAGTGTTGATAATAGAATATTATAAATAAATAAGAAACTAATAAGACTTTTTACCTTTCAGGATATTGGCGTATCCTGGGCTCTGGTAGATGTAAATTTACGAGTGTTGCCAAAAAGTTAGATCTACCTGACAACCTACTATTCACAATTGAACATACGAGAAGGATCGCGAACAAAATAGTTAGTTTTATAAAAAACTTACAAATGGTTACTAAGTAATTATATTTATTAAATTGTGAATGTTTAAAATAAGTCTAAAAACCCGGGATAAACATGTCCGAACAAATTTGGACACTGCGTATAATTTGGCCAACTTAAGGGGTTAAGGATAGCTTTTATATTTTCGGGGTTTTTAATATTTCATTTATGTTAGGGTCCGTTAAATGTATATAATAAAATATACTTTATACATATGTCTTACGTGAGTATTATTTTACTAAATAATTGATAATGAGTGAACTCTAAAAATCGCTAGTATGCTCCAGCCCTTATATGACTTTTTGCATTGCTTTTCGTCCTATGTCTATGGACAGTGCCTTCGACGAGGGCACCCTGCAGCGCTCAAAGTTCCAACTGCTGATTGCAATCCGATTGCTCTTCTTGCTTTAAGTTATATAAATAACATAGAACAAAAGTATCGCTGGAACATACCAAGATAGTTGACCTTTGAATTTTCCTTCTCCGTAATTATTTTTATGGAAGTCATAAATATATGACTGTATAAAATATATTTGGAAAACAGCGTTGCGACCCTGTTTGGCACTGGAAACAATGTATCCATATTTTCAAAAATATTACGAATTTTTTTTTAAAGCCTATTAGTAATACTTTTTAGGTATGTCTAAAATTCCCTTTTCCCCTCCTACTAAGCTTGTTGAACTGTGTAGGTCGCCATTGGTGTTAGGCGCCATCGCTTAGAAGGAGCTCCATGTAGCATTGAGTAGATTAGAGCAACTAAGCAACTAACTCAGATCCAGATACCACCCATATCACATCGAGCCGTGGCACGCGATCACCATCCTGTACGCTCGATCGGTCCTTCCACGTACGTGCAAACTATGGAATCAGTTGCCTTCCTGGGTGTTCCTCTTTTTGGTAACAGACACCTGTTATACACAAATATATTTTTTTAGAAATATATAAATACATACACCCAGACGAGGTGGGAATCAAACCCACAACCCCCGGAGCAGAAGGCAGGGTGACTGCCCACTGCGCCTACAGGCCAATCAAATACATAATATATAATAGTTATGTACTTTTATTTTAGGATGGAAATTCAGAATACCTCTATGACCCAGAGATCCTTCAGAAGTTGGACTTTCGCCAGAGTCCAGCAAAATTCAACCCCCCGATAAGCGCAGCTCAACCTGGCGAAGAATGGATGGTTGTGAGACCACTACAGCGGGCCGATTTCGATAAAGGATTCTTACAACTGCTTAGTCAATTGACAAGTACTGGCAACATCACAAGGAAACAATTTGATGGTTAGTATTTTGTTAGCTTTTTTGATGTGACAACATCTTATGGATGAACGCCAGCTGGACGCACGAAAAAGCATGACTCATTGTCACGTTCCACCTGAGTTATCACGTAAAATTATTGTCCGTAAACCGACTTTACAATCAACCAATTTTTTGTTGTGTTTTAGTGTATCAATTATAACAAACAAACAAACAAACGGCCATTTGCATTTTCTGTTATTACATTAAGGCTTGAAGGTAACAACCAATGATAAAAGGTTATTTGAGTTAGAAAGTAAATTATTAACGGACCAAAATAAATAGCATGAAATAATTATTAGTATTTTCTAGGGTTCTGTAGTACTACAAGGAACCCATATAATTTCGCTCTGTCTGTCCGTCCGTCGGTCTGTCTGCCCGTAAGATGGTCCCCTCCTAGCATTTCCAAACTATTAGACGTAGAGACCTGAAATTTTCCATTTTGATAGAACATACTAAAAACTCATTAGGAAAATTATTTTGAACGAAATCGGACAACACCTTTTGAAGTTATTTAACAAATACGTTTATAGCGTATCACATACGGAACCCTTCCATATAAGCGTGTCTTGACACGCTCTTAGCCATTTTAATTTTTTTCAAACAAATTAAATGTATTATTATTTTTTATGTATATAAAAAATAATTATTTTAAATTAAGTTATAGTTATATATGACTAGAATTTAATTAAATTTTTATTATCCGGCTAATGATACCAGGATATTATTATAGTAAATTTCTTTGGCCCTTGATTGAGTACAAATTTTCCATGTGAATCAGGCATTAAGAAGTTGGTAAAAATTGCATTGAATCAAATCCAAAATTCCATAACTAGATTTCTTAACAAGAGACACTCACTGGCTAATAAAGTTGTGTTAAAAGTCTTAGTAAAAGTATGTCTTACAAACTATTTCAATTGACATTTCCACACAGTAATGACCTTGAAAACCAGTATGGGTGTAGCATTAACGATGCTTGTAACTGGTTTTCTTCCTGGTTTGTATTAAGAATGCAAAGTATGTCACATATTCAAATTGCATTACAGTTAATTAGTCTTTTTAAGATAAGTCGCAAAAAAATCGTAATTACAGTCTTTATTTCGAGGTTGTTTCGTTAGACGATTGTAAATACTCTCTTAGAAATAATGTATGTTGGAAGCGATAATTGGTATGGCCAAGGAATTCCTCAAAACGACACCTTGGTTGCAGCTACATACATTTATTTATTTACATGACTGAGACAGTGGGCAGTTACCCTGCCTTCCGTTCCGGAGGTCGTGGGTTCGATTCCCGCCCCGAGTCTGGGTATATTATATATATTTATATATTTCTATAAAGAAAAAATTATGTTAACGCTTATCAATCATCGGTAATTATTTCGTTTATGTAGGTTAAGTTCAATTGTACTGCAGTGTTGCATTGTTTTCAAACAACAAATGCCTTCAAAGCTCAAAGGTAGGTAGATAAAAGTCCGACAGATGCTCGGTCAAAACTCAGACCTGGCAAAATATCACCGCACCCACTTCTACCATAAGCTCGATACTTAATTGATAGAGAAATGCCACACTAAAAATATAACTAGTACTTAAAAACTGGTACCATTTAAAAGATTGAAATCGCGTACTGTTTATGACTTTCAAATTTGAAATACTTTATAATACCCCTAATTTTGAGTTCCTACAGTTACGCCAACACCTGGTTCGAATTCGAGCTTTTCTATACGTAGACTAACAGTGCCTATTATTGACGGGCAGCTAAAGCCAACTAGCTCAAGGCGAGGTGAGTACACAAAGCAGACTGCAAGCTCCACCATTTCATAAGACGCAATATGCTCTAAGCTAAATAGTCGGGACAATTAATAGATAACACTTTGCATGTAAGGTTGCTAGCTTATTGTATTTCATCTTGAGTAACTTTCCAACTAGGGTGATAACAATAATCTATGAATTCTAAACTGTATTCTGTTACCGAATAGTTGTGAATGAAATCCTCTTAGTAGAAAGGACGGCAGGGCCGTTTCAATATAATTCAATTACTTATTGAAATTTCAAGTTCCTAGCATTGGATATTGGAGTAGCCACTGACACTACGTAAATGTTATTAAATATTTACTATAATTAAAACCTAAATACTGTATGCACGCGTCGTAGTCACACTGATCACAACATGCTTAGATGGTTGTTACCAAGTCAACGGTCGTAAGACAACTCCCCGTTTTTTCACGCGTTTCTCTGTATTTATTATCTTATGAACAACACATGTATACACTATATAACATTAATAAACACTACAGATATAAAGTTTCTTCTTCTTAGGTATTACCCCCTTAGCCCCTTCAGTATAAACATTTTCTCTTTACTAAGATTTCACCCTTTTGTAGCATTCACGCATAGCATTGATTTATTAGAGCAGGGCAAAATTAAAACTGGGCATTTATAAATATCACAGAATAATAAAATAGAATAACAAGGAAAGATTTTTCTACAAACTTAGGCAAACATTTGTGCTCCGCAAATGTAGGAGAGAACAACAAAGTAAATTTGCCAATATTAATAACGTTAGGGTCATCTATCAAACCCTAGTCATTAGCCGAAGATTTGCTGACCTCATAATGTTATTTATATAAGGCTCCTTTACTCTCTTTGTAAATGTATGATTAAGAGATCACATAATGTGTTCAGAATTCCAGATATTTTTAAAATATTATTTGTATTCATCCTGCTGTGCTATTAATCCCCTTATAGATTTGTACACATATAATCCGTTCTTCCGTATTCTGGATTTCTGGGTTCTACGCGCTAGTTCGACGAAGCCCTAGACGACCCGCGTACGTGGAAAACTCAAATAAACAAACGTGAGACCGTTCTGGATACAAACGATACCGTAAGAAATATTCCGTAATTCGGATAAATAAGGGATACGACGTTAGAGGAGTATGTATATACTATCAAGTATGTAAAAAGAAAATTGAACTTTTATAAAAGGATCTAAGGCATAGAACTTTTACATCTTTCCTTAAGTCTATTAAAATGAAAACATGTATTTATTATTGTAAAAATAGGAACCTCTAATTTAAATTAAAGACATATAACCATGCCCAAACTAACATTTGTTTGTAGTATGTGTCAAAAATAAGTTCGTTTTGAAGCAGGACATGTCTTATATTGTGTCAATCTTCTATCATTACTTAGTTATTCTCAGAAAAGGCCGTTGAAGAAGCCAACGCATCCATCAATGAGAATGATAAGATGAGTCGACACATTCCCGCCACGTTCGGCTCATCCATCACCCGCCCAAATTAAGAAAACCATTATTTTCCTAACGCAATTTTAGCACCCTTTTGCCAAGTACTATTTTCGCTATTATCAAAAGGTATAAATACTATTCTACTATAAATCTGTTTTTAGGGTTCCGTTGTCCTACGGTGAACCCCTATAGTTTTGCGGTGTCCGTCCGTTTGTCCGCCCTAACTAACTTCTACAATTGCAAACATAATTGCATGAAATTTGACACAGTTATATGTACTGCGTATGTTTTTTTAGCGTATTCAAATAATAATACGTTATCGAGTAATTGGCCTTCAAAGTGTTTCGCAAGATGACTAAACTATAAGATGTGGAGACTTGAAATTCTCCATGTTGATAGGGTATGCTAAAAATTCATTAGGAGACTTATGTTGAGCGAAATCTGACAACTTTTGAAGTTATTTTACAAATACCTCTATCGCGTATCAGACACGGAACCCCCTAACATAAGCGTGTCTTGACATGCTCTTGGCCACCTAATTATTTACTTACCAACGCTTATTATATGATACTGGGGTTATATATAATGTGACTTAAAAGGTTAGTTAACGAGCCTTTATCTAAAAAGATCCCTCAATAAATATTGTAGTCTTATTTTTGTCCTCACTATTTCACAATTCAAAAGGTGCCGCTGCGAAACCTTTTCTCATCCATAATGTTAAATTCCCATGAAAACTCGATAATCAGGTTGGCTTTAGCTCCATGTTTGCTGAACGTGGCTGCCGGCTCATCTGACAACTTTCGATGCTAAGTCCGTACGAAATATTCGCCACGCCGCGACCGAGATCTGCCCACTCTCCTTGCCCCGAATTTTTTCTAAGCCCCTATTTAATAAAAGGCGATTATGTCTTGTTGTTATTTTTTTTAAACATAACACTGTTTAGTATAAATCGCTTTGAGACTTAAACTCTTAAGAATTAGATAGGGTAATAATAAATAATTAAATATATACAGGACCATAAGACGCACGGATGTCTGTTCCTAAGGTAGACCACTTGCCTTTGTTATAAGTAACAGACGCCTGTTATACATACACAAACACTTTTTTTGTAGAAATATATATATATACATATACATAATACACCCAGACTCGAGGCGGGAATCAAACCCACAACCCCCGGAGCGGAAGGCAGGATCACTGCCCACTGCGCCAACGGGCTAGTCAAAAAATAATGTAAATTAAACGTTGTTCACAAAACCGGAGTAGAAAATAAGTCTGGTACAGACAAAGTAGGGTATTATAGCAAGTACAAGCATGTAGATGGAGATGAGCATTTCCACTTAACGAAGCTATTATAAGAGTACACGGCATTGAAAACAAAATATTACGTACGACTTGACGTAATATATTTTTTTTCAAGTTTTAAAACACGTTAGGAGGAGATCCGAAAAACACCATCAAACAGAAAAATATCCAAAGGATTAAAATGTTCTACTTTAGTACTAGGACAACATAAGTCTCCAGACAACGCGACCATTCAAAGGTAAAAAAACGTCCGTGGGGCATGGTTCTATATCCGTCTCTTTCATGTGTATGAAACGATGTCATGTAGAAAGTGAAAGGAATAGAAACGGAACCCTTATCCCTTGTTGTTATTTAAATAACTATTTACACTAATATGCAACCTGACGCTCCTGTCAGTAGGAATCTCGCATATATATGCATCTAATTTCCATAAACTTTTTAATGTGACAGATTAACATTATAAAATATGTTGATTAAGGTAGAAATTTTAATATGTACTATCTAATATAGAAAAGATTTGGCTGTGCTATGCAGCAATAATAGGCAATGGTTTTGGTGGCTAAAATTGTGGATTCACAAATATTATTTAACTTTTTGTAAAACTTTTTTTTCAATTGATAGAATTTTGACTCTTATCATCCCCACCTTTTTTTAAAAATAAGAAAAACAACCCTCATAGCGTTAAAGTACCAGGCAACCATGAACAAATAGTAGCAGTTGAATAAAATGGGGTTGCAACAGAGTATGCAATACTCTATAACTAGGGGTTACAGGGCCCCCGTGACGAGGGTCGATACAGCGCCGGCCAGCTGTTGTTTAGGTCCGATGTGATTATATTAAAGCGCAATAGAAACAGGTGTCGTTTTGAGAAAATGTATGAAAAGCGGACAAATTTCAATAAATTTTAAGTAAAAACGATTTAAAAAAAAGGTTTTATTTATATGTACTAAAATTAATAAAACAAACTTTTCATTTTAAACTACTACTATCAACTTAATTTTTTAAAATTGTAATCGGTACGTACTTATTAACGCGTATGCAACTTCTTAAATTGTAACTTACGTTACGGTTAGGCAAATGAAGCGACGCAACTTCTGCTGCGCTAGTTGTTCGCAGGCGCATGCTTGTTGTGTGTAAGAATAAAAAATAACCACGAGTTGCCAAGCGATAGCTATGCGATTTTGCGCCTTGATCTAACCTATCCGTGACATAGTTACGATATCTTTAACAGCGTTGGCGTTAAAATGTAAGTACTTTACAATCTATCAATTATATTTAAATTTATTCGTATATCGACAGAGAAAAAAACGCTTTTTTTAAAAAAAGCTGTTATTTTGGGATTGTGTCATTTTATTACGGAGATATACTATCTTCCAGCTCCATTATCACACCCTCGATACCATCAAAGACAAAGTACTGGTCAAGACGAGCCAAAACTCGATGAAATTATGTCGTTTTATAATGGAGTTCATATCACATAATAATGCATTGTCAGCCGATATACATATGTGTACAAAATTTAAGCTCATTCGATATGAAATATCTGCTCCAAAATGGAATTGTAATATTCCACCCGAAAAAACGTACGTTGCAAGTGAATAAAAGCTTTTAATTAATTATACAAGGTGACTGGCGGGACAGTTAGAATACTTAAGGAGGAGGAGGGTACTCGGTACTAGATTCTCATTATAATTATATAATAAAAATAGGTACTTAATTTGTGAACAAATTTCCTTATAATTGGGTACAGTGTGGCTTTACGCTCTGTGGTTAATTTGCTGTTCGAAAAAGTTAGTTTGTAAATGCATTTCCCAGCGTAGAAACTGGTCAGTTATAAACGAGATTTAATAAGGGCTGTTAGTCGAAATTAAATGCGATAAAAATTATAAATCAGTTCATTTTTTGGCTATTCTTATTTAAAATCAAGTGATTAGAACGAGTGAAATAGGTATTTTTGCCTGTCCTAACCCAGGACTAAAATGTGTAGGGAAAACGGAATAATCTCACGCAGTAGTTAATTGATATTTACATTTACTGTTTTTTTTTCGACATAATATATGATGATCAAATATCAAGTGCCCGAGTATCGTAAGTGTCTCACTAGTTAACTTGGTATGTATGGTATAGGATGGTATGTATTGTAAATAAAATTCTAAACTATGTAATGTGCATTAATTACCTGTAAGCTGGGCGGGCAGTGGTCCAGCAGCTCTAACATGTGTTGTATGTTCTGTGCGTCCTGGATTACGAAGTTCAGTTCCATGTCGAACTCGCCGCCCACTAACTGCAACAAAAGATAAATCCTTCATTTAAAAATGGTTTTGTTTTTCGTTGTAAAACCTCTTAAAAAAATCCTTCTGTTCGAGCATCTACAACACCTATAACGTACATTAACATTAGAAAACGTTATTATAATTAAAATTAAACAGTAACATTTATTTATTTTTTAAATTGTGACGCCGCATCCCTCTGCATGGCTGAAAAGGTACTGAATACTGAATATCAACAGGCGACGGTAAAATACTAATAAAGCAGGAAAGTCATTCTCGTGTTATTACTCGTGGATAAATCCACGCATACCTTTTTATATTGAATTTCTGAAAAATAAAACGTGATTCTATCAATTATTTGAATTTATAGTTATTCTTATTGTATTAAATCTGTATAACAAACTGTAAAGTAACAAACGCACAGTCAGACAAAAATTATAAATATTATTTTTTCTCATAGGTATCGTATTCGTATATGTGGTGCGGTGTGGGGAAGGCACACCAAGGTGAGAGGCTTTTCGGCGAGGAATGAAAGGTGGGAGCGAAGGTCGATGTGCTCAACCACCGCAAGGTGCGACAATACCCCAACGGCGGTGGGGTTTGAACCGGGCACCTTGCGGATTTCAGTCCATACCTTATACCGTTGAACTATTAAGGCTCTAATTGATTAATATTGATTGTCAAGTTTTATTTTTCTGTGAATAGACCAGTATATGTCGTTGTACGCAAAAAGGTTTGTGGGCGAATTTTGACCAGCCGGCGATATGTTTATAAACCATATAAAATTGTTGGCAAATTCGAGTTGTAAAATCTCTATCCTCCGTGAGGCAATCGACTCTCAGGTATTTCATCCAATATATAATATAATAATTGGCTAGTTTAATCATATATTCTATGACTTTTATTGGAAGTCCTGGACAATGCCGTCAGTAATCCAAGACGAACGTACTGGCTACCAGTGTTACAGTACAGCGTTATTGTACTTAGCTAGGGTAACCATATGTTAGAATTAGTTATTTTTGGTCCGGATAACAAACTCACATGATGTAAAGTTATAAAGTTTGAGTTGAAATTGACTGTTCCTTTGGCGCAGTTGGCAGTAATTGATAGAATCAGGCGTTACTTTGCTGAAATCCACTACATGCATAATTTCGAAATCCGCGAATGATCGCTCATTCGCGGAGTTAAGCAAAGTAGTTTAGTATTTCACGCAGTTGGCAGTTACAAGTCTGGGTATATTATCTAAATGTATATATTAGTAAAAAATGTTTTTTTACGAATTGTATTTGTAATTTAATAA
This sequence comes from Charaxes varanes, assembly GCA_024363005.1. Taxonomy (NCBI): domain Eukaryota; kingdom Metazoa; phylum Arthropoda; class Insecta; order Lepidoptera; family Nymphalidae; genus Charaxes; species Charaxes varanes. Next base: position 1,958,654 of record JANCMC010046647.1, on the reverse strand, counting down.
CTTGTTAATTTAAAAATATCTATAAGCTATATGAAAATACCTGATGTCCATTTTTTTTTTATGAGGAAATAATTAAAACCTTCCATTTAGAAATCTTTTTTTTATTTATAAAAAAATGTATTATTGAAATTGAACACACGTTTTTTATTGTTTTACAGTTCTATGGAGTTGTGTGAAATAGTAAATTTATGTACTTGTAAATGAGACAAGAAAACAATTATCCAATAATTTTAAGTTAAAATATTATTAACAGCATATTATGCTTCTCTACTTCTTCTTCTTCTTTGATAAATGGTTAACTTTTGTGCATCTGCACAAATGTGACTTCCAATAATTATAAAAAAAAAACTACTAACACGATGGTCGCCCTAAGCGTCATGACTAATTTGAAAGATCGGAGATCAGTTGCGTAGGGAAGTTAATCGTTTTATAGCGCAGAAGAGGTGTGTAATAAATAATTTTCTAAGCAAAATTAATTCCACTCGCGATGTAAATTATGGTGTTCATTATTTACGTATAACTAAGCCTTAATGGCCTCAGGGGTTTCACGCGGCCATTTCCGATTTATGGGGACTGCTACAAACAGAGGCTTATCCAGCCTTCATAAAAGGTGGTGGGTACAACTACTTAATTTCCCATCTCATTGCATAAATAGCTGCCTCACAGACGGACCCGGATTTTGTATAGAGAACTAGAAGAATAATAAGAAAAGAAGAGTGTATGAAAAAAATGAATACAACATTATATACTACTTTATAATGGCACGGGCAATTGAGTAACTAAAAAAAATGGACAAAGGCGTATCTGATACGCTATAAACGTATTTATTAAAAAACTTCAAAAGTTATTGTCCGATTTCATTCAGAATAATTTTCCTAATGAGGTTTTAGCATTTTCTATCAACATGGAAAATTTCAAGTCTCTACGTCTAATAGTTTAGAAATGCTAGGAGGGTTGATATTTGATATCCGACCTCCTCCGCATTTCGGAAAGCACTTGAAACAGTGGGACCTGATTAATGTCACTTTGAACCTAACAATATTTATAGCAGGTCGCCAGATAGTTTTGAGTATAGTAGTTTTGAACAACTCCATTTCATAATAAAATTGGATTTAATTTTATGAGTATAATTAATTTAGCTTTTTAATTAATATGTTTAATCAAGATAAACAAAAACAATTTCCTATCGTCTCACAATTCACAGTGCCTAGCAAACCCAAAGAGTAAAAATTTTGTAACAAATAAAAACGGTTACTAAGATGAAACTAACCCACTCTATCACCCGATCTAATAACTATAGTAAGATAAATTTCTTAGCATTTCATGGATTCTCCATATGGATGCTTGGTCCATCGCGTTGTAGAGGAAGGAAACCAAGTGCTTGGTAATTACGACAATGGCTTAGATTTATTACAAGGGCTAACACGCCTCTTCACTATTAGTGTACCCTCCCCTACCTAGTCAAAAGGAAGCAAACAGGATTTAGACTTTCCGAAATGCTTTTATTTCCTTATTACATCTAACATTAAATATTCACAAATATTTTTTTTGTATCTATCGTTGTTGTCAATTAAGACTTAAGATAAAAAAGAATAATAATTAATAATGACGTTACTGATTTATTTCATACCAACGTTGAATAGTACATTAATATTAAATTGTTTTTCTTTACTTATTTACTTTTCGTCTTGGATCGGCGCTTCCGGGTCCCTCTTTCTCACATAGAATACGCATGAAGTGGCGTCAATGCTGTCACGTCAAATGATGGTATTGGTTTCATTTGGGTTTTTAAAGTTCCCGGTAACCTAAAACCCCTATTTAAAGGCCAGCAACGCGTTTTCGAACCATCTGGTGGTGCGGGTGCTCATGGGCGTCAATAGTGACTTCCCACTTGCTCATTTGTCCCTTGTAACTTAAAACATAAATCCTGTACCCTGACAAAGTACAATACTTACTACTTCCATATATTTATAAAATTGTGTTCATATGTTTTGTCTTTGCTCACTTTAATCTTTTATCTATATTTCAATTAAACAAAATGGCTGAGTTGCTTTGAATAATATATTGAATTTTGTAAGAAAAGTTTAATTAAAGTAAGTTTCAAATACCCAGGTTTTTCGAAATATTTTTTAAAATCGTTTTCTACTTACTTATGCCTTCATTAGATTTGCATAAGAATTATATTAACATTTTAGAAAGTTAAACTGTTCGCGCATTTGCGTTGTTTGTTTGTTTACTTATTATGTTTTTGCTTGTTACTCGATTTTACCAAATATGTAGTACATCTACTATATTTGCTTATATTTCATTTTTAATAAATATATGTTAATAAGAGTAAGGAAGAAGAAGAAGAAGAGTAAGGAAATGTTTTAATTTTTCAGAAACTTAAAATATGTCTAAAAAAGAACCAAATGATCGAAATGAAAGAAAATTGGATTCTAGCGATTATGAAAATCTTATATCTCAGCACAGTATTTTTGAAACATCAAAACCTAAGCATCAAGAACTGCCAAGTTTTCCAGGCTTTACTAACGCCGAAACCCAAACTAAAGTTAGCGATATCAAGGGGCAGAGCCTTCAAAGCGGTTTGGGAGCGTGGCATTACAACCCTTGGTGGATGCTTGCAGGTACATCCAGAAGTGTTCCATCACAAGACGATTTTTCAGACAGTGATCAAACTAAAGTTAAACAAGAACCAAGTGGAGCAGGTACTCCTGACCATGACCCTCTACAAAATGACTTAGAACAATTTCAAACAACTCCTACACCTCTATATTTTTTATTCATATGTCAAGACACGCTTATATAGAATGGTTCCGTATCTGATACGCTATAAACGTATTTGTTAAATAACTTCAAAAGTTGGTGTCCGATTTCGTTCAAAATAATTTTCCTAACGAGTTTTTAGATTTTTTTCTAATAGTTTGGAAATGCTAGGGGGGGGGGGGGAGCAGGCCTTAGGGGCAGGCAGACGGACGAAGGGACAGATTGAAATTATAAGGGTTCCTAGTAGTACTACGGAACCCTAAAAAGTGGTTAAAATGGATTTTATAGTTTATCTGATGAACAATAGGTTTCACAAAAAAAAAACAGTTTTCTCATTTTTTGTTACAAATACGATTAGTTATAACTTTTGTCAAGTAATGGTTAGTCGTATAACCAAACATAAAGAAGTTAGAAGAGAAAATACATGAAAATTTGAGAATGATTTATATTCCTTAGTTAAGGTTTTACAAAAAGATATAACATAGCAATGGTTATGTTTAATTTCAAGTTTGAAGAACAGTTATGGATAAGTACCAAAACGGGTTGTCAGATTATTTATATATTTATTACTTTATTATATTTTACTTTCACTAGATAGATGATATTATAAGGAAAAATCTTCTATAATTTTCTTGGATTCGGGACCAAAAAAAAATTAAGCCTTCGAAATTATACAAATTCATTAATACCAACGCGGACGACCTTGCGGATAACAGCTAATCTATTTTTTTCAATGCGTATAGGTTATATTAATTTTTTTATTGCTTTAGAATTGAAAATGGTCCATCTAGAAAGTTGGTTAAAAATTACGACAAATAAAACATACTTCTTAATAATACTTACGGCGTATAGAGGAAGAAATTGATTTCACTATCAGGACACTTCCATTCCCGTTTCATAACGCACCGCCAGTATCGAAAATCCACCATGGCCATAAGGTTTCCATCCGTTTTGGGCGCTGTGAACACAAAATACTTTCATATAAAACCGGATTATTACGGTTTGAATGACGTCTATAGTTTATTAATGAAACAATAAGAGAGAAAAAACAAAATAAAACGTAACATAACAATTGGCGCCTGTGGTGCGTAAATTGACGAAAAAAAAGCTTTTTTCTGATAGACCACTTTCAAAATTTAACTGATTCCGGTGGACCCCCTGCTAACTGCGTTACGGTTGAGTTCCAACCATGAATGAATTCACTTCACTAGCGATAAATTTTAATAGATCCCATTTACGAATTGTGCACCCCTATTTTTTTGTTGCACCAACGTAAACTCCCGTTGAGTCTCCCGTGGACACCTGGGGGTGCACCTAGATCACTTTGGGAACCAATGATCTATATGATAAAGAATTTTTGACTTTGTTAGTTACATATTTTGCATGTAGGTACCTAATAAAATTTGACTAAAAAGTAGCATTAAAAAAACTTGATAAATTTCTTAAACTTAGATAAAAATCAGCTAGTAAAAATATTACCTAACGGTACTTTCGTTATTACTGCTATAATAGCTCGACCGAACTTCAAAAGTAATTTATTCATAAGCGTAAAATTGTTAGCGATTATTTCTGGCTCTTGAGCGATTTGTTAAGCTTGAAAAACTTCGCTAAATGATTTTAGAATTTTGATCTTCTTGACGTAACAATGCGAAAGGCCGTCATAAGAAGAGTTTAAGTTTTACTTTTACAAATAGAGTGAGACAAGAGGAGGATTAAATAACCCATTAATCACTTTAAAATCAATTGGACATCAATGATATTGAAGTTATGAATATTCAGATTGAGAAAGAGGTACTGGTACCCGGACGCGCCGGACCAATTCGGCTACAAGCATGGCGCTACCTCTAATTAAATACCTTTATTTTAGCTTTAGAAATGTTGTCTCAAAAGTCAAAATGCTCACCGCTTTTGCGTGCACAGCTAAACGGTAAGTTTTGTCATAAAGTCGTTCAGGTCAGAATTATAGAGCACATAATTATCTATCAAAAATGTACTAATACTTTTTCCCCCAATAGCCAACGTGGAATAATTAAATCGGAGACTGATTTATTGAAAAAAATCTCAAATAGAGACTATATATGTAGCGTCCCTATATGAAATGTTATAAGTCAATTATGGATAGGCCGAAGAGCAGATTATATTTACAATATGATAATGACAACTTTCAAAGGTAACAATATATTTCATTGATGTATTAATATGGACAGGTTGAAAATTTTATCAGACTACAATGATTCAATAGCAGTCTATAAAGCCTCTGTCCCAAACAGATTGATATTTAAGATATTCCTACAAATACGTCTGTTATGTTGTAAATAAAAAGATGTCGCTGTCTTCGATTTTGAAATATGTATTAGTTTTTAAAAATTTCATCCCGTATTGACTTTGTAAATCAACCCCTTACTATTCTCTAGAAATAAATAAAAATGCAAAGATGAAAAATACAACATATATATTTCTATACAAACATATTTACACAGTTTTTATTTTAAGCACAAAAATTAATAAAAAAAAATTATATTACGGAGATTCTTTTATCTTAACTATTTTTATACATTACATAATTTCATATACAGTTTAAATTGGTTTTTTAAAAAAGCTTTATGGTAACTAAAATTTTCTGGAAAATTACATTAATGAAGATGCGAAACATTAAAGGACCTAATATACCACCTAGCACAAGTCCCGTAAAATTTTGAAATTCCGATGTATTTATGCAGGAGCGCGACATGCATAGCTCAAAGTATTTGTACATTTTTGTCCTTGAAGACTACAAAGATCTACAAAACTTTGCGGAACTGCACAAAGTCACCATCCACACTACATGATCATTCAAATGTAGCTATGTCTGACCTTATACAAAATCTGCATGTTACAAACTTAAATTAAACACAATTATAAGCTAATACATTATTTGCTAACTTTTGTACATCCTAAACAAATATACGTCTATGCAGTCTTTCAGAATACTTTAAGTAAAATATTTGCAAAAGTTACAAACAACTAAAAAGAAGGGTTGATGTGATAGAAACAGAAAAAAAGGGTGTAGCTGTGTTATGGACACGGCTGTATTTTATTGTGTGTTTTATTTTAGTGTTAATGTTTATTTTTCCAATAATTCTATTAATTTATTATTAGTCCTAATATTATTAGAATTATTTTATGAGGTGATGGTTTAGGTTTACTTTCTTATTGTTTAGTCATTTATTATCAGAATATTAAATCTTATAATGCTGGTATATTAACTGTTTTATCTCATCGCATTGGTGATGTAATAATTTTAATAGTAATTTCTTGAATAATAAATTATGGAAGTTGAAATACTTTTATACTTTAGTATACATTAAGTATACTTTTTTACATTATACAGGGCAACCTCGATTTTAAAAATCCGAGGGGAACAAGAGAATATTCGTTATATCAAGTAATTCGTTGAATTGAGGTTTGTTATGTTGAGGTTAGGTTGGTCTAAAATTCTTTATAAAGAGGTAAAAGAATAGTTTTACGAACAAAAGCGTGTCGAAACATGTCGCGACATGACGTACAAAACCTTTTTTTTTTTTTCATAAGGTACCACCACAAAGAACTTCATATAGGTACAATACTATTTGAGCTTCAAACATTTACAGACAATGTAAAGTAAAAGAATAAATGGAACGGGAACGGGGACGGGAACGGGGACAGGAGAATCTATTGAGTAACCCTACGTTCGAGCAGGACAACGTCTTCCGGGTCCACTGGTAAATTTATAATTAATTGATGGATGAGTAGGTACTGCTAGGGTCTTATATTAATTAAGATAATGTCCTTACTAGTTATAAATTCAAGTGTTAATTTATGCATATGACGTTAATAATTAGTATGAACAACTTTAACCCGGTCTTATAATTGGTCTATTATCCTTACATCTACTATGTATGTATATATATATATCTCATTGGTCTATTAACTATACGTATATAATAAAATTGAAGGGTATGTTTGTAACGTCAAATATATTTAAAAAAAGTCCACATGTCTATATACACTACCTATAACAAAAACGGAAGTAAAAAAAATATCTGTCTGTCTGTTCGGTCCGGGTAATCCCCGAAACGGATTTGCCGATTTCGACAGGACTTTCATTGCAAGATAGGTGATGTTGTAGGGTGTAACATAGGCTTCTTCAGTTATAGAAAAATAATTAGTGTTCCGTACAAAGAAATAAAAACCTTCCAAATTAAACAACCGAATTCATGCGGACGAAGTCACGGAGTACAGCTAGTTTTATAAAAAAAAAATACTTAAACTAACGACATGTCTAATATTCCCGTGATCCTTCCTCAAAATAATTTTATTAATTCTTTTGTCGTTAATATAATATGATAGGTTTGTTAGTTTTTAGATTATTAATTTCTTTTAGGGTTATTCATCAAATAAATAGTTTATTATGATTTTAAATTCAACTCTCACGCCCGAATACATAATAAATATATATAAACAGCTAAAGATAATATAAATATACGCTATGTATGTATACATAAATGTACCGGGCGGAGAATGCATCCCGGCAGGGAGTCCAAACGGAATTATTATTATATGAGATTGAAAGGTATCATTTCTACAAATGTTTAGTAGCAGAAATCAAAAATAATTACATAATTATAGTAATTAAAAAAAAAACAACATACATTTATGTACGTTATTATAGCGAGAATTATGTTCATCAACTAAAAAGATCAATGTCTGGGGTCATAATTTCCTGTATGTAGACTACGATATTGTTCAAAACTAGATTGAGATGCTAATTCATTCAGAATATGAGCAAAAATAAATGTCACCATTTTACACATCAAGTGTACAAAATAACAAGTTATAATATAAAATTTTAACAAACAAAAAAACCGACTTTGAAACTGGACCCCAGGGGAAGCAACAGCTTTCAATTAAAAACAAAAAAAAACATAAAAATCGGTTCACCGAAATTTCCGAGGTAACAGACATTTAAAAAAATTACAGTTGAATTGAGGGCCTCCTCAATTCGACAAAAAATGACCTTTTCGAAGATCCTACCTAAACACATAATTTACGTGTTTAAATTAAGTTTTTAAGTGGAATATCGTGATCTAATCTAATAAAAAATCAAAACAAAACTTCGTGCAGGTACTCAAATTTTAATTTTTTATCATCTAACAACTTCACAATAAGGTTAAAGTTATTTTTAAATTATTAGCCAATCTATTGTTTTTCACTTACCTTCCTTTCTAGAGCTTACGGTGAACGCGATGTCCTCAAACGTGATATGCACTGGTGGTCGTTTGTGATTTTTTTTATTGCTCAGACATTTTATTCTGTTAAAACTAAGGATAATCAAGCGGTTAAAGAAAACGAGTGCTAGGAATTTTGTAAATTCTATATGAACCGTTATGACTTCTGTTACTGTGAAACTATTATGGCTTCAAATATGTTTGGATTTCTCTTCGAAATTTCTGGATCTTATAACAAACTGGCTTTAGCTGAATGCAAAGAAATATGACGGCTCAAATAATCAAAACTATTTAGCCTCTTAGGTTTGAGTCAGAAACAGTTGTGGCGGTTTCACGGGTCTTTACGGGACTAGGGCGACTCTGTTTCGAATGACATTAAACAACTTGAAGAAGGGCCTGCTGTGAAGAGGCGGAGACGATAGTGCACTTGATGAGCGAATATAATTGGCTGGCTAAAATGAGATTCTCTTCGGCGTGGCCTATAAAAGGTTTGACTACGGTTCCTTCAAGCTGCGGGCAATCCCTGAACTACTTATTTGGATCTTTGAGGACTGCAGTTGGGAAAACAAAGGAAAGGGGCGACCACAAAAGATCCCATAGGGTCGAAATGCATCCACCATGCGGGCCACACCTTCATCCAAAACATTACAATCTATTCTAATATATAAAGCTGAAGAGTTTGTTTCTTTGAACGCGGTAATCTCAGGAACTACTGGTCCGATTTGAAATTTTTTTTCAGTGTTAGAAAGCCCATTTATCGAGGCAGGCTATAAGCTATATATCATCACACTAAGACCAATAGGAGCGGAGCACCAATGAAAAATATTTAAAAAATGGGGATTCTTTTTCCCTTTTGCACTTCCGCTGCGTGCGCTGCCTAAATGGTTAAAGTTTTATAAAAGTCATGTACGACAAAATTGTTACCCTTTAAAATTTAAAAATAAAAGTCCGCGACAGCATATGTCTATCTTTTAAGGTTGGCTCAGTAAGACATTTTTTATGCTAACCAAATTTGTTCTGAAATAAGCACTATTTCTGAAGGTCTTTTTATAAACATAATATTAAACCTTATCCAAAAACTATTTTTAATCCCCTAAGTGGCACACGCGAACGAAGTCGCAGGGTACAGCTAGTACCTTATAATTAATGTTATTTAAAAGTAAAGTCTCATTTTAACTTCGAAATAAGTTAGATTGGCATCACAGCCCTCGTCAGAAAACCGACCATCCCCTTTGATCTGCGCCCTGCCATTTCAGTATAATGAAACGCGCTAGGACCCAGCGAGCGGAAACAATTCTAAAGAACAGTATTAAAGAAAAAGACGAATTTCTATTATAATTAACCGTTTATTAAAGTATCTTTATATTTTTTTTGTTAGACAATTAATATACATTTTTAAAGTTGTTTAGAGCCTCAATAGCTCAACGGTATAAGGTATGGACTGAATTCTGCAAGGTACCCGGTTCAAACCCCACAGCCGCTGGGGTATTGTCGCACCCACTCCTAATACAAGTTTTTAATTTAAGCTTAGTATGAGGGGAAAAGGGAATATTAGACATACTTAAACAAGTATTTCCAATATTCTTTAAAAAAAAAAATGTTGGGAAACGTTACTTAGTTACTTATTAAGAAGAAATTTGTTAATTGGTTTGCTCACTGGAAATGTTGACCAGTTCTAAAAACTATAACCCGATTTATTAGAAGTGGTATTGAGGCAGTCGTGGCCGAAAGTTAACATGTGAGTCGATCGCTAAGTTAAGTTGCTCTGGCTGCGACCGGGTGATAGATGGGTGACCCATTCTAGCACTGGTTCGGACGGCGGGAACAGGTTAGCGGACGACCCGCGCCGCTGCAGCGGGGGCGGCGTCGGCTCGCAGTCCGCGGACTGCGACGCCCCCGGGCCTTCCAGCTCGCCCTCGTGCTCCTCGCGCCCGGGGGAGAGCTGCAAATAAGGCCGGCCGAATAAATTAACTCTACCTGTCGTTTTATTTTAATGTAACGCGGAAGTCTCCTGCAATAAACAATTTCAAGGAGTCTCTTGCAGAATTTCAGTGTTATCATAGACCATGATTACGAATAAACAAACAAAATTTGACTGAAAAATGATATAAATTTTTGAAAATAAATATAAAAATATTACAGCAAGGTTAATCACTAAATAAATAATGATTAACCAAAAAACAAAAAAATGTTGGCGAAATTGAACTTCATTCATGGGAATTGTGGCTATGTGATTGCTCTACAAGCTTGATAGCTACTTAGATTATACTGTACACTTGGGATACTGGTAGTCTGCAAATAATTATTTTCCATTTCCTAGTAGTAACAAGGAAATGGAAAAAAAATATTTACTATATATGCCACTGATAATAATAATAATAACACTACGCACACTATATATGTGTATATAATTAGCACTGCTATGAGTATCATATTAAGTTGTCAAGAAAATAAACGATTTGAAGTGACATTAATTCTTTTAACCTAGTTGACTACATTACAATCTAATTTTGCGTTTTTATAAATCCACATAAATTTTAGCGCCAAAACTCTCTATCATGACGTTTTGTATGACATAACGTCTTGACAAACAAACTGCTTTACTTGAGTGTAATTGGAGCGTATGTTCGCAATGACAATTTGTTTGTCAAGAGGTGACGTCATGACCTCAGATTACTGTTCAGTGTCACGTGATTTATGTCTTTAATTTAATTGATTTATGTTTACGAAATATTAAGCAATCTGATATATTTTAGTAATTTCACTTAAAATATTTAATATTTAAACTTAATCAACTATTCAGAACAAAAGTTTATTAGGATTTCTTTTAGTGGAAACTATATTATTGGGCACAATTATGATTAATATTTATAAAAACAATGTTCATTCGCTCACATTAGGTGCAAATGAATGACTGATATTTTGTGCACATCTTCATTATAAATATTATCATTAATAAGATTTGTCATATAGCTACTACAATAGCTGTGAATGAGCCACGCATGGAACTGTTATGGGTTTCAAAATAGTGGCAGATAATACCTAATATACAAATCCAGGCTTTTAAAGGTATAAAATGTAAAAAAGACAAAAATCAAGGAATTACACCAGTGTTAATAGCAGACGACTATGATAAGACCTTATAGTAATTTAAATACCATTGGTAGTTAGTAGACAGTCAATCTAGACTATCGACTTTCTTCTGTACCGACAGCATAGCTCAAAGGTAGAAGGACACATTGAAATTTGTATGAATTGAGTGAGCTTGAACCAAATCAAACCCTCGATCTCGTTGGGGTCGTCGTGGCCGTTTCGCCATGACAAAAGCTTTAAAAAAAGCTTAACTGGAGTGGTAAGGCCTTGATTACATGTAACGAGCACTGTAGCGAGACAGCGAAATGTTACTCGGCCGAGAGATTAAAGTAGTGGGCGAAGAGAGTGAGGTAACACGATACTCGATCTAGTAGATCCAAGAGCTGCTGATGGAATGGCTTGATTTTTTATTCGGCCTATCCTTCAGCCAAATGATATATCGAACGCTTAATCATAAATTGACCTAACTCAAAAAACCTATATGTATGTTAAAAATAGTGAACAAAATAAGAAGATAGTTTATAGTTAGTAAATATCTGACAAGAACGGATTTTTCAATTGGGCAAATTAAGGTATAAGGGCTGTCGCCAGTTAATAGAGAAACATTGTTTTTTTTTTGTTTCGACTGATTCTCATAAAATATAGCATAAACGTTCAAAAGATATACGTGTATGAACACAGTACAATATCCTTACTAATATTATAAATGTGAATGTAATTCTGTCTGTTACGTTTTCACGCCTAAACCGAACTGAAACTGAACCATATTTGATGAATTTCGGTATATAGGTAAATTGGTTCTGTGAGAAGGGCATAGGCTACTTTATAACGTGAAAATGAAATTTGAAAAGGGTGAAATGAGGGTTGAAAGTTTGTATGAAAGTCAAAAAAAACAACGCAGACAAAGTGGCGGCTTGAAGCTAGTGTTTAAATAACTACTCCCGACAGCTGAAAAAAAACGATATGACCGTTAAACGCAAGTGAAGGCGTGGGCCAGTCCGTAATAAGAAACAAAAGGTCCGGTCACTGGGAAATAAAAACCTTGAGAACTCAATTAGATTCAATAAGCTCCATGATCAGCCACGATAAATAAAAGGTGAACTAAAATCCTTATTCAATTGAATATATTCGAATTCGAATCCCAATCACATCCACTTTTAGCACAAACTATCGTATAGTTCATAGCTAAACGAAAATGCTTTGAATTAGTTGAGCAATGTAAATGAATTGCAAGTGGTCAAAACCATACTGGCCAATCGGCTTTGTTAGAAACATCGAGCATAAATTTAAATGTTTAAATAAATTTTAATTCGAGAAAACCACACTGGCCAATTTGCTTTGTTAGAAACATCGGCGATAAAGTTTAATGTTTAAATAAATTGCAATTCGAGAAAACCACACTGGCCAATTTGCTTTTTTTAAAAACATCGGGTATAAAGTTAAATGTATAAATAAATTACAATTCGAGAAAACCATACTGGCCAATTGGCTTTGTTTGAAACATCGGGCATAATGTTAAATGTTTAAATATATTACAATTCGAGAAAACCATACTGGCCAATTGGCTTTGTTTGAAACATCGGGCATAAAGATAAATGTTTAAATAAATTACAATTCGAGAAAACCATACTGGCCAATTGGCTTTGTTTGAAACATCGGGCATAGAGATAAATGTTTAAATAATTTGAAATCGAGAAAACCACACGGGCCAATTAGCTTTGAAATGGCTTTGTTAGAAATGTCGGGCATAAAGTTAAAATGTGTAAAAATTGTACAATTTAAATCCACCAAAACCAATTTCAATTCAATCTTTATACGCACATTCAATTAGGAAATATTTTGATTTTGTCTTTATCCACCTTCATTTAGTTTCCTGTAACTAACCACTACTATAGTAATAGTTTTATGTTTATAACAGTTACGTTGGAGTTATGCAATTAGCAACATAAACATGAGATGAAATCTGTTATTGGTAATGTTATACGTGACAAGTTAGCTCCGACTTACAATATCAAAAAACTGTCAGGATTATTTAGACTGTTACAAAACATTAACAAACGTAACATGTATGTAACTTGAGATGTGCTTAAAATAGTGAGTAAATCTTATTTGTATGTAACATTTAGTAAATGATCCAAATAGGAGGATTTTTTTTTTTTTGAATTGAGGAGGTCGTGGCCTAATCAGTGGTCGGCATTTGAGTCGATCGCTAAGTTAAGTTGCTCTGGCTGCGACCGCATAAAATACTCGCTGTATACCACTTTGCTATTTATTTGAGTCGTAAGTCAATAATTGTATTATATACTAACATAATATACAGCCGAAGAGTTTGTTTACTTGAACCCGCTAATCTCAGGAACTACTGGTCCGAATTGAAAAATTCTGTCAGTTTTAGATAGCTCATTTATCGAGGAAGGTTAAAGGCCTATATATCATAACGCTAAACTTTTTCACCTAATTTTACGCGGACTAGGTCGCCGGGAACAACTAGTAGATAAATAAAAGGGTGATAAAAATAAAAAAGTCGCTTGGATATACAAAAATACGAGATACAAGAAGTTTTTATCATTCATCAATTCGTTAACCTTAGATGCCTAAATTAAACTTAAGAATAACTTCGGGCGGCCATTTTGAATACGAAATTTTCACTAGAAATTAAATATTCGTAATAACTCCAACTTTTAAAGAAAATTACATGTTATATTTGCTAAATTTATTCACAAGTAAATAAATTTATTGGCAAAGTTTTATAATTGCTTTCTCGGAGAATATTCAGTTACAAACATAAATTGGTTGCTTCCAATTCCTGGAACGCGATTCTTCAATTGATATCAATTCGCAGTCAAAGAAAACAGCTTCTGAAACGCCGTTATATAATAAGGGGCAAACGAGCAGTCCGCTTTCACCCAAGTGACTATCGACGCCCATGGACAACTGCAACACCAGAGGCACCGCAGATGCGTTGCGGGCCTTTTAGAAATTAGTATGCTCTTTTCTTGAAGGTCCCTAAGTCGTATCCGTTCGGAAATACCGAAGCAGGCAACTGATTCCATAAGGGAATTGTGCGAGGTAAGAAATTCCTAGAGAATCGCACTTGGTTGTGGAATTGAGGACATCGATGTGATGAGTGTGGAATTTCAAATTTGTATCTTCATTATATACAGAGTGACTGGTGAGACACTTACGATTGTCTATGACATGATATTTAATATATGACGAAAAATTTACATTAAGTGTAAACATCAATTAACTACTACATGAGATTAAGAGAAAGTGTATATAGTATAATGTGGAATAAACACGGCAGGTTTATTCCATATTATAGGAAAACGCGTTGTGGGAGTATTCTCGTACAACGCGCTTGTAACGTGCCCTCAATGCGCAAAATATAATATTATGTACATTATAAATATTATATATTATAAAATAATATTAATGCGTTATAAAAGCAATGCGTTATATGGGGGATTAAAAGTATTATGTGAAGAGAGTTCGAACATCTGACTCGAGCTTCTTGCGGTCAAATCCAGTTAACCCTACGACTGATGCCTTATACAGTATAGTCAAAGAGCCAGTCACAAATGCGTACTCATGTACTACATCCAAGGTAAATTTTTGACGTTATATGAATTAAATAACGAAAAGAAATAATTACGTAACTCCCGGTTTAGATGTAACATTTAATCTCTTTTTTCTTTAACTTTAAGTATTCTCCAGTAATTATATTAGAAAGGAACAAATAAAAAAAAAATTGTACGTTCTTAAAGTGTGTCTGCTTTTGTTTCTTTTTTTTTCCACTTAGCTGTATGGTGTATGATGTGATTACCTCTAAGTAGCTTAACATTTTGCCTTTATATTATGTGTGTTCTCTAAATTGCCTGTTTTAAGTGTATTA
The DNA here is from genome assembly GCA_024363005.1 of Charaxes varanes. Taxonomy (NCBI): domain Eukaryota; kingdom Metazoa; phylum Arthropoda; class Insecta; order Lepidoptera; family Nymphalidae; genus Charaxes; species Charaxes varanes. The sequence goes on along the minus strand of JANCMC010046647.1, from coordinate 1,943,654 downwards.
AGCTGTTGGTAAACCCAATAAAACAAAAAATAAAAAAATTACATTATATATAATAACTCTTTGTTTGTCAGTCGTGTTAAAACTCGAAAACTCTTGGATGGTTTGTCCTTGAAGACTACAAAGTTCTACAAAACTTTGCGCAGCTACACAAAGTACCCGGCCACACTACATGATCATTCAAATAAAGCTATGTATGTCTGGCTCCGGTATTATAGGGTATTAAGCAAAAAAGAACTACCACATTTTAATCAGCGAGAGACAATATTTATGGTGCTGTAGAAAGCTTGCATTATGCATCAGTCGACCTCTTTCATATCAGCTTAGTATGCAAAGACCACACAATGCAGAAGCAACACCGCAGTACTAAGATTTCTATAACCGATATTGCTTTCGACGACTATTATGATCAAAGTAAGTTTCAAATAGTTAAATAAAACTAGTTTTTGCAAGAGCATCTTAGGCTTAAGGGAAGTTTTTCGATTTTTTTAATGAGAATTATATATTTTCGAATATTGGGTCCTGTTGGAAGTATAATATTGTTGTTATCGTCCTAATCAGGCCGAGCACTTGTCAGTTTAACCTTTGTTACAAACAAATAAAACCCTTTCTAATTTTTAGTTTATATAAGACTTATGTATACTGTTTGTGCCCTAATAAAATAGAAAATGAAATAAAAAAAAACTTCCTTTGCATGAGTGCGCGAGAAGAGCAAATAAAAGGGAGTAGCGGAGGTGCATAGTCAAGCGTGTTACATCTAAATGACGATCACGAACAGTCTGCTAAGACTGATACTACCGAGAAGAAGAATAATAAAATTGATTCCCTGATTTGAGCAACGTAAATAAAACTCTATTCGCATGATACTAGCAACCATTTTTAAACACTTATATGTCCTTGCAATCGTGTATCCATAACTTCTATAGAATTTCAAGCAAGACTTGAGAAAAGTCTTTTGTGACGGTGGTAAAAATATAGAAAATCAAACAGTTTTACGCCCTTAATTAATATAAATGTGTTGCGTACATTTTTACAACAAATTAAAGTTACTTTCAAATCAGTTAGTATATTTTCCCAAAGCTACATAAAAACTTGACTGCGAGGAATTTTAATTATAGCAAAAATTCCACTTTTTAACTTCTCAGAGAAGTTTCAGTTTTTTGCTAGTTTCGATTGAAAACTCCAGTTTTGGTCGGACAGTTAAATTAAATTTTGCTAGATAGAATATTGGGTAAAACAATATTTTATTTTAGTTTTTTATCTTCGTTATATATATAAATTACGGGTCATATTGTTTCAAGTCCACGACGGACTCCTAAATTACTTAGCTGATTTTAATCGAATTTGCACGCCGCGTGCAGTTTGATGCAACTTGAAAGATAGGATAGCTTAAATCTCAATTTATAGTCACAAATAGAAATGAGTCGCTGAAATGTATGCACGTGCCTAACCTCCGAAAGACTGCACCAAATTGGATAATTTCTTTTTTGTTGTGTTAGTTATTGTTAGGACAAGGTTTGTATAATAAAAAAGAAAGGACAAAACGAAAGCGAAAAGGAAAAGGAACGGAAACGGGAACGGTGAATAATCTTATAGGATAATAGAATGTAGTAAAGAGCAAGTAACCCAAAGTTCGGGCAGGACATAGTCTGCCGGGTTCGCTTGTTGTTATATAAAAGTATGCTATTTCGCGTAAGTATGGTTATCTATATGGCATTATATCGACCATTTCATGAAATACTCATACATAAATATAAGCAAGGCGTTGCCTTTAACTAGTATTAGATCTTCTTCGTCCTAGCGTTATCCCGGTGTAGTAGTACCAGGGTCCGCTTAGATTGCAGAGGATTTGGCTGTGGGGCGCACTCACCCTTGTCAGGTAGGGAGATCCTGTTAAACAGTTGCATCAGCCTGTCCACGGCAACGAAGGGTCCTCGGAAACTGGAAGGTGGCGGCATCAGCGTGCAAATATGTGCAGCTGCCGCTGGCATTGGGAATGTTCCACCTAAAACAGCTTCCTCTTTAGAAGTTTTATTTATTTATTACAAAACCAAGATCAATTTAAATTATTTATTAAAAATAAGTAAAATAATTTTAAATTTGCAATGCTCTTTTGGTATGTATGTAGTAAAGGATCGCAAAAGTTTTGCGAGTCTTAGACATATTTTAATAATTTATGATTATGTAGCATTATTTTTTTTCATTAAGCTAGTACTGCAATCCTCTCTACAGCACGGTAGGTTTATTCCACATTATAAGAAAACGCGTTGTAGGATTATACTCCTACAACGCGCGAATGAATGCTCATAATATAATATTATTTATATTAGAGAATAATATTAATGCGTTATTTATACGAGCACAGTGGGAGGATTACAGCGTAGTTAAATTATTACCTGAAATAGGATGTTCTCCGGGCAGCGGATTTGCCTTTGGCTTGTATGGAATCATCTGACTCGTATCAGGACGAGCTATGTCCTTGTTGGGGTCATTGTCCCTGGTAAATGAAGTTTTGTATTAAGTATCTCTATCGGGCGATTATATTACAAAATTTCATATCTTTAGTACAAAGGTCAATATTTTTCTATGTCCAACAGTAGGAGTTAGCAAAGGAAAAAAGAATAGGCATGTACCATCAATATTAGATAGCTTAGCTATAAATAATATATAGCAATTAAATTGGTAAGCTATTTTAGTCATAACCATATGGCACCTTACAAGATTTAGCACCTGCCTCTAAGGCGGTAGTAATTACGATTCGCCTTTCTGGCGAGAACCGCTTCGCAGAAGACAATACAATTAGTGTCATACATAATTTTAAACTAAATCTACAATTACACTGAGTAATACATACTTCTGCCCCAAGATGACGGCTGCCAGTTCAGGAGAGATGCCCGCCAAAGCGCCCCCCAGAGCCCACGACTTGTTTGACATTGACGCCACCTTCAAAGGGAAAATATAACATATAACCGAGTATTACCACCAATAAATGACAAAATCATATAAGTTGATATTAAAATTAAAGCCAAGAATTAGTATTAGCAAATCAACCTTAAATATGCTAAGGCTGCAAAAACTGAAACTACTCATGTCTGCATCACTGTAATGATGGCCTTAAAGGACAGCAGTATGTAGCATAGAAATATCTCGCTATTCTTTTTTCATTTACCTCTGTGTATCCAATAGATTTCAATTCGGCAATGCTGCAAGGGTAGAGATCCAAAAACTTGTATCGATCGACTAGCTGTGCTGTTTCTTTACCTTCGAATTCTTTGATCTGTGAACGAATAGTTTTTAACAGCAAAGGTTAGAATAGAGTATGTTTTTCAGGAAAATTCTAACTCTAAATTCCTATAAATAGATGGTAATGGATACTTGTATTTACGTGTACGTAATTATAATTTTATTTCTGCATTTATTCCTCTGCCAAAGTTCCCTTTTTGAAAAAAAATCTCAGTTCAAGAATTTATTTCCACAAGGGACCAAAATCTATGGCAGCTTGTGAAAGTCTTTAAGTAGAGTAAAAGCCATATTTACATAAATTGAACTCAATATCTCCGCTTATATATTATTATAATCACTACATGTGGCATGATAATGATCGCTATCGAACATTATTTTTGAGTCCCTTTACATATCTTACATACATATAAGTAAACTTATAAACTTATTGACGCTCTGTGCTATTTCTAACAGACTTCAAAAAAGGAGGAGGTTATAAGTTCGACGTGTTTGGTTTTTTTTATGTATATTCACGAATTTCTCCGTCATTTCATTATATACACGTATGCATATCGCTGCCGAGACACCTTTAGTATCCTTCCGGAAACAGAGGATTGCCAAATTTATAAGAACAAAGGCATTATCGATCGCACTCATTTAATCAGTTGGTCAAATCACTAACCTTCTCGAGCACAGCCTGTCTCCTTTTCTCCACCTTCACGATACTGACAAGGTCTCCGATATTGGATTCGAACTCCAAAAATCTGTTCCAGATGTCCACTGAGCTCTCCGGTTTCAAGCTGCCCGATGACAACACGCGTTCGAAAAGCACGCGAGTGTTGTTATCCTCTATTAAAGCCAAAAATTATTAATTTGTAGGAAAAGAGATCTGATTTTGCGTTTTGAAAATTCAAATTTATTTTCTTCGTCTCGATATGGTCCGGATTTTTAGTTGCATTTTGTTTACTATAATTACGCATCAGCTGCATTCTTATTCTTTCGGTAAATTTTTAAAGACTTCAATTTTTTTTTCTTAACTATATTTCTTTCCAACTACTTTTGTAGGTCAGCGGAGGCTGGTATCGAACTAGGTATTTTTAGATATTAATCCATATGTCTACGTTTGAGCTAACAAATGTTCAATTAAACTTACCATTAAGATGTGAAAGGTAGTCAATATAGCAAAGCACGTATTCGGGTATATGCGAGAATTTCTTCAGCCCCAATTCGAAGATACGGAAAGCGATGTTCTTGTCCTTGGAGCAGTAGTACTCCATGAGGGCTGCGGCGACGAACACGTGATAACGAGACCTGCCAAAACAGAACATACTTAAGTCTTTTACTTTTCATAAGATGTTTTATACTGTAAGTGAACATGTCTTCTTTATTTAGTTGCTATATAATGGTAAATGTACCTAGCTTTAGATTGGGTACTGGCTGAAACACAGTTTTATCTAGTTCAGGAGTCAGGGACTCATGATTCAAATGTACCATACCATTTTTTGTTCTGGCAATAAAGAATATTTATTATTATTTACTTAGTAATGTATAGAGTCAAAACTTTTTGTAGGCAGTATTTAATTTTATAACAAGAGTTAGAATTCCGTATTTGTCAATGGTTGACGACGTAACTTGTGATACAACATAAAAAGTGGCCAAGACCGTGTCAAGACACACTTATATAGAAGGATTCTGCATCTGATACGCGATAAAGGTATATTTTTTAATAAATCTGCGGACAGAGAAACGGACGGACACAGAGCGAAACTTTAAGGGTTCCTTGTAGGACTACGGAACTCAAAAATGCCAATGTTTCTTACTTTCTGAACTTAAAAGAAACCTATAAACAGAGCGAAAAAAAGTTAGAACGCCGAAAAGCCGATGGTGGTTGGATACACTCGTTTGGGTTATGTACATAAGAAAATCGAGAGGAACCGGCAGTAAAAACGTTTTTTATTATCTACCTCGGATCTTCTCTGGCACGTTTAAACACCGTCCTCGCAGATTTTATTCCCTCAGCTCTGCGGGCAAACTTCATGTATTGTACATAAGCGAGAGTGGGCTCGATATCCTCCATGTCCAGATATCGGGTGTACACTTGATGGACCTATTAAGAGAAGACGAAGGACTTAATTTAATTTAAATAAGCAATAATTAAAATTAATTTAATTAGAAGCTGAATCCGAAGTGTGCCGGCGCGTATTTTTACCCAGTACCTCTTTCTCATACAGAATCGCCGTTAAGTGGCGGCAATGCTGTCACGTCAAGTGATGGTATTGTTGTCGCGTTTAGTTTGTTCTTCGTTCGTTTATGAGTTTCCGGTGGCCTAAATTCCGCACCGGCAACGCATCTGCAAGCCTTGTAGTGGTGCAGATGTCTATGGTCGTCGATGGTCATTTAAGGGAATCGCTTACCCGTTTGCCCCTTTTAACATTAAAAAAATAATAATAAAAAAAATATTAGATAATTACCAGAATAAAAACATTGAGAAGAATATTTAGACGTAGGTAAAAGCTTACACAGCAAGGCTAGAGTGACCATGTCGCTTAGTTGAAGGAGTAACAATAATACTAGGCATATGACATATATCTCAAATATTCCTAGTTTTTTAACACACCCAAATTACTGCGTATTTCCGAGGGCCTAGCATGAACATTTTCGATACTTTTACGTTCGAAACCGGACGTCGAATAAAACTATTGCTAGCACGAATGAAATGAGAACTCGCACGTATCGAATCCTCGACGTTACGGCCGTGTAAATCGTGTAAAATGGAAGCACGCACCTTCACTTGACGTTTCGTTTCGAACGTAGAAGTAAGTAAAACTATCAAGAACATTCGTGCTAGACCCTCTGATTCATTCATTCATACAGACGAATGAATCAATCCATTGATTGATTCATTCGTCTGTATGTATGAATGAATGCAATGATAGAGGATGCCGCCACAGCCAAACCTGACCTTGTTGTAGTGTAATCTGCTCTCTTCGTAGTCAGCGTGCGCGAAGTGCAACAACGTGGACTGCTTCAGCGGGCCGCTCGTCGCTCGCTCGTAAACCGCCGCCGCTTCGTCCGAAAACAGGCGGGCGGCGTTTGAGTCCTAATTAAGACAATCATCTATATATGCACAGATAAAGACCAAACGAATTTGATCTTCCATATATGCACCCACATAATATCGGCGTGAAGTGGGGACGATGCTGTCACGTATTGACGTGAGAGCTTCGCCGCCACTTCACGCCAATCGAAACGCAAGAACAATACCATCACTTGTAATGACATTGTTCTCGCGTTTCGATCGGTTTGTGAGTGTTACCGATGGCCTAAACCAATTGTTTAAAGGTTGGCAACGCATCTGCACTAGCAGATGTAATTGGAAATCGGTAGTTACTTAAGGGCGTCGCCTGCCCATTTGTACCTTGCAATATATATATAAAAAAAAAACAAATTTTCCATTTTTTTATTCGGTTGGTCAGGTTTTCTGGTATGATAGAGATCTATTGGATCGTGAAAAGAGAATCCTTTGCATTAATTCAGTGTGATCTGGCGGTGAAATCCTTACCCCCTTTTCCTGTAACAGTTTCGCGGAGTGATCCAAAAATTGAGCAGCTTGATGCCATACGTCGGGATGATGCGCTAAACATAGCAGGCACTGTTCTATCGCGAACATAACTCGACGAGCTACTAGGGCTGTATCTTCGGATCGAAGAGGGTTCGATCTCTCCCAGGTTATGTATTTCTTCCACAGTTCCACCTAGAAGTAAGAGTTTACTTGGAGTTTGGTTCAGAATGGAGTTTTTTTTTGTAATGAATTGTAGAATTAAGACAGAGTAGATAAAATTACATCAAAAAAAGTTAAAACAATTACTGGCCAACGATTTTCATAAACAGTACCCTAAAACAAAACTCATAGCTCTTATTAATATTACGTACATATGTGTACACATCATATTCCTATCTATAAGCTTAGTCCACTAAAGCAAATTCAAATCTCTGAATATTATATGTAACTAATATTGAAAACATTTCAAATATTATTTTATTTTTATTCCTACCTGTTTCATCTCCTCCCTGTCAGCTGTAGGTGGTGTGGCGGGCATGTTTCTATTCAGGCCTCGTGTCACCGTCTCCAGCTCCTTAGCCACTCTTCTCGCGTTCATGTATTCTCGCGACCTTTCCATCGCCATCCGTTCCGCTAAAATCACCATAAACTAAAGCAACATGTACATAAATTAAATCCTTAAAAGCGTCAAAAGGTTTGAAACTGAATGCTGGAAGACAGAATCTTGAGAGCTTCAGATCCTCAACGGGTATTAAGACGGAATTGAGAAATACTTCGTTCGATCTTAAAATTTAAATTTAAAAGATGATTTATTCAAATAGACCTTTGAAATCCCTTTTGAATCGTCAAATATTTAAAAATTACTGATTTCCTTCACAATAAATGAGCTTCACGCTCATTTACTGTGAAGAAGAAATGACAACGTGAGGCATACAAAATTCTTAGTATGTTAGAAATACATTATTATACGTGAATGACGTCCTATTAATTACTATATATTGCAACAAGCAAGCAGGGGAAAACAACTGAAAAAACATGTCATTTCTGTAGTGAGGCAATAGGTACAGCCAGACACTTGCTGGTGGGATGCAGGATTCTCCTTGATAGAGGTCATTACTAACGACGCCACATTTCTTGTACGTTAGTGACTTCTAAATGGAGTCTGAAAATCACGTGTCGTGTCCGTGGGCATATTTTAGTTTTGCACTGTTTTACGTGCTTTTCGAAATACTGAGGTTAGATATTTGAAAACTAGTGTTAGCGGGTCACCCATCTATCATCCGGCCGCAATAAGAACAGCTTAACCTAGAGATCGACTCACATGCTGACCACTGGTTAAGCTACGAACTCCTCATACTTTAGTAATATGATACAATATGTCAATTAACTTAGTCAAACTTTACTAAGTTACTTTACAATTGACTCTACTTATAATATTTGTACAGTCTATCTCTCATGATTTCGAAGTAAAATCTACGTTGAACTACAACAGAAAATCAGTTTTTCTAATAAATTTGTTTTTCTTGCTTTTACTCATTCATTTCTGAAAAGAAACGATTGATTCTATAAACTATTGTTTCAATAAACGCTTTTGAACTGTTGTAAACCAAACTCGTAAACTCTAATAAACCACGAATACAACTTACTAGGCTATCACTGCTGGTATCAACTCTACGGTTACGTAAATCTACTGTTCCCATACATAAATGCTTCAAAGTTTCCAGTAAATAAATCCTGCACGTAAAGTCATGACAACAATAAAGCTGTATTGTCGCAAAGCCTAATAAAATCCGGCCGCTTCCGCCCATTTTTGCCAATTACGTTGACTCTACACGGAATAAAGAAGTATAGTTCCATGAGCGTCTACTTACAGTTGGCAGCCCTGCATTGTATCGCCCGCACACATAGGAACTAAGCAGAGCGATAATCTGAGCGGGGAAACGTTGAGATTTTTTTTTAATCTGTACTCTCTAAAATTGTTAGTATTTTTATAGTCGACCAAGAAAGTTCTTTACCATTTTACAGGACAGTTCCAACTTGAAGAAAATTTTGCTAAGTGTTATTGTTAGAAATTAACGAAACAAGGAAAAATGAACACTTCAACTAATTGACGTGCAAACGTCATTCAACCTCAGCGTGGCAAACCAATTTCTTAATTGATTAAACTTAATAATAATTATTTAATAATGTGACATTGTTATTGTTTAGTCAATTGCGTCCTTGCAACTTGTTTTTACCTTTTTATTTTAATATTTTTTATTTTTGCACATTGAAAAGTATTTACACAAAACGCATATACTAATTCCGCTCCCAATTTAAATATTATATGCTCATATTATATAAGTTTCACTTTTAATTTAGACGTATCATTGAGGAGGTCGAGGGAGAAATACGGAATTAGGAGTTAATTCAGAAAAAAAACCGTTAACACGTTCATACCTAAGTATTACCTTTGTATTGTTTTTTTCTTTGAAAATATTATATAAGTTTATACGATACTGTTTATAAAAAATACATAAATGGCAATTAACATATAAATAGTATATATATGGGATTGGAGAGCAAATAAAAGTGTTTTTTAACTCCACAGCTTTTAATTAATTAAATTTTACGTCACGACATACTACGCCTCTATTCTACTTTGCCCAATTTTCAACTAAAGTTACTTTTAAAAAATATTTCATAAATTATAAAAAAAGATTCTATGTGGCCAGCTCTCATTACATCTATTTTAAAAATTCTGTTAATTTCTTGTTCGGAACAAAAATATTTTTAAAAACAATATCTTTATATTGCCAAAATTTATTGATGTCTTTAAATCGCTCCGCTCCACTGTCCGCTCATATTTAAAGCGTAGCCTTAGTAAGGTCTACGCCCGAGGTCAAGCAATAAGATGGCGACAAGGCGTAGTCATGATAACCATCACAGAATAACGATGTATTCTGTTAATTATGATATATAAATTGTCAAATATCTTTTTACTAAGAATAAAAAATTTGTACATAGCTTTAAATAAGCATAATATGTACGCAAATTTAAAGATTTCTGATCGAATTTCGATCAGCCGGCGCGGCGATCTCTAGTTTAAACTAATTTGTGTATAATGTGATGTATTTAGCGGTCAGAAAAATCCTGTTGTATATTAATACTATTTTAAGGTAAATACTTACAAGCCCGGCTAGCTCAGTCGGTAGAGCATGAGACTCTTAATCTCAGGGTCGTGGGTTCGAGCCCCACGTTGGGCGCAATATTTTTTTTTTTATATATTGGAATATAAAAAAATAAGTTTGATTCTATATATTGTTAACATTTCGGTTACATCTTATAAAGTATTTTTCTTTCAATTTTTTTATAAATTACATTCCTTAAGACCCTTTTATTTCTACGGCCCTAGCCGAAATATAAATAAATAACTTAAATTTTTTTTACAAAATAAGTTAAAGATTATTTTTATATACTATATTTCATTTATGTAATCTAATCTAATTGCAACGCCAATGTCGTTACATAGTATTGTTCAAATCTCTCAAATATAATTTCAAATATTCCTGAGTATATTTATATGACACGGTACAAATTAGTTAAAACGACATCCGCTCAGCGGCAAACAAATAAAAGCTCACTCGGATAACACCCTTAAATCATATATTCTTAGTGCTAATTTCCTCTGCTAATAACCCGTGAAGAACGTGGATATATCCGCCGTGAGATATATTCACTTGTCAGATTGGTAGTTTCGTTTTTTACTTCGGAGCCATAAAGGTTACGACACACTAAACAAAATATGACATTTCTTCATCCTTACTAATATTATAAATGTGAAAGTAATTCCATCTGTTACGGTTAACGTCTCAATAACTGAACCGATTTTGACGCATTCCATTATGGAGATAGATTAGACCTTGGAGAAGGACATCGGCTAATTTGTATCGCGAAAATGAAATTTAAAGGAGTGAAGTAGGAGTTGAAAGATTATACGAATGAAGGCGCGGGTTGACGCCAGTCCGACATAAATTTTAAGACGAAAACGTTAAATAATTTAAAAAAGTATATAGATAACAAACTTATTTAGGCATCACACACAGTCCCTTTCATTTTTATTTTAGAACTTACGTTATTATTATTATTTAAAACTCCAAAATAATTAAATGTGTTTTTTTAATAAATATTCATTAGATTATACCGAAATTATTATTTCAATAATATACTCTGAACATTACTTGAGTAGGTAGATAAGCTATAAGGTTAAAAAATTTACTCTAATCAATTTGCATAACATCATACCGTTATCTTCCTTCTATCGTCATGTTATTGAACCTTGCAAATAGTAATAGAATATACTTACATTATCTATTATAAACTTACATTTAATAAAAATGTCCAAGACATGTTTATATGAAAGGGTTCCGTATCTGATACGCTATAAACGTGTTCGTTAAATAAATTCAAAAGCTGTTGTCTAATTTCGTTCGAAATAATTTTCCTAGGGAGTTTTTAGCATGTTCTTTCAAGTCTTTACGTCTAATAGTTTGGAAATGCTCGGAGGGGGAGGCGCACCTTACGGGCAGATAGACGTACGGACAAAGTGAAATTATAAGGGTTCCTCGCAGTACTACGGAACCCTAAAAAATTGTATTCTTTCAAATAATGCAACTGCTTTACATAACTATGTCAGCTAGTTTTTTATTAAAGTATAAGTACATACGCATTGCGATTAAAACAACGAAATACAATCCACAACCCTGTTTACACGATGCCGTCGCGTTTAAACAATTCCTTAAGCCGTTCACAAACAATGTGTATTGAGTCACACAACAAAGTTCTCTTTCTACGCTAGATTTGCAGAGCCGAATAACCAAGGAAACGTATTTACTTACACAATTTCAAACTTTGTTACAACATTTGACGTTAAGTTACAAGTTACATAAAATCGAATTAAGCCTTAATATTCTGTAACATATATTTTGCGTTAAATTTTAAAGTTTTATTATTTATGTAACACATATTACGAAAAGAAATGAGCTCCATACACATAAAATATGTACAATTGCAAACAAAAGTAGATTTATATATATCTCTGAGAGATCTCTTGCAGTTACTGCTGTTCGCGTTGATGGAAATAACATCACCATAAATTACAGTTACAAAATCGAAAAATTGATGTTCTTGACGCTCTGTTCAGGTTTCAATACGTTAAATTAGTTTTAATCGCAAAAAATCAACGAAAATAAATATTTTCTTAACTCTCTATTTGGTTTCTAAATATTTCACTAACTTCATTGTATTTATTCATACAAAGTTTGCTTTCTACGCTGATAAGGGCGAGATTCCAGTGGATATGTTTGCTCACATTCAACAACGTACCCACTATTATTTATCCACTACTTTACAGCTATTATTTGTACAGCGGACTTGATTGTTTTCATATTAATATGAACCGACCTTCAGAAAATAGAGGTTGTCATTCAAATTAACATTACCATAAATTTTTTTTTTGGTAATGTTTTTGGGCATTCGTTGAAATTAATCCCGAGTGGATACGAAGTAATGACGAAAATGGGATAGGGATGAATGAAGGGTTAACATTGTATAAAACCTTCAGACAAGGAGAAGGTTTACAAATAAATTCATTTTCTTCGAATTTGTCACTAGATACCTTCGTTTTATTCGGAACAAATGCGATAAACCTTTCATAGTTAAACAGCTTACCCAATTTATTTATAAATAAAGATATTGCATTGAAATAAAAATAATTATATGGTGGCAAAAAGGTGTATGTCTTTTTTTAATTTTTATTAATTAACTTTGGTATATCATGAATTGCACTTGTTAATAATTAAATATTCAAAGAAGGTTTTTAAGTGTAAATAGGTGAAGATAAATAGTTCAGTACCTACACGACGAGCTTTTGTGCTATGAACAAATAATTTGAAAACAGCATTTATTTCATCATATTAATAGTGATTCATATAATTTTTTTACAATCAATACTTTAATTAGGTAAATCTATTAAAAAAATAAAATGTAAAAAAAGTTTTCTATGTGAATATGTTCCTGAAATTTCCATTAATGACTGCCTTTTTTTCCTTGGAGGCTTATTTAGATGGAAATTAAATCGAATAGAAATATATTAATTCACTTACTTGTAACTTAGACCACTGTATTCTTCCAATGCATCGGCTCGCGTTCCTCCAAGCCAGTTTAGCTCCAAACACAAGTTCGGTAGTAGTGAGCTGGTATGTACCAGTCTTAACTACCTCTTCCTGCACCGCCTTCCAGCGAGCTTCATGGGCCACAGTGTTGGCCCTGCGTAAAAGATAAAAAAATTGGTTGTCTATGAATTCGGTTTACGGACGATAATTTTACGTGATAAAACCGAACACTTAGACCGATCGTGCCTCTCTTTTTACACGCTCTTTGGAATTGCCAAATATTATAAAAGCAACGATTAATTCGGAAAAGTCGAGCCATGAGAAGAATCAGCAATAAGCTCGTAAGCCATTCTTTTAAAAATAATTCTTACAAAAAATGAGTACAAAGCAGAAGCCACTCAGTTTTATTTTTAATACAGTCGTTCACTGTGTCGCCTTACGAAATTTATGAATAGATAAACTTCATATTGCATCTGGAATTTTGTTAAGGAAAGCTATACTTTTTCATATTATAAGGTACTGTTAACTGTAAGTATACCTATCTCTTTAAAAATTATTCGCGCCCACAAACGATTTTTTTGCCCAGACGCAAAAACGGAGTCATAAATTTATTCCTGCTTCTTCCTTGCCTATCTTGAACATCACAGTTTTTTTTTTATAAAAATGAATATTTTTCGTAACAAACATAGTATTGACAAAAATGTTCCATCAAAAACATTTTCAAGCTGAAAAAATGTTGCCACAGCGAGACCATATGGATCGCACTGTCAAAACTTATCAGAGTTAGTTATCCAAAACTTAAACGCTTTGGAAAACATACTATGAAATTTTCAGTTTGATCATGTATTTTTTTTTATATAAGAACGAATATAGTATAAAAAACCTCTGCTTCAAAGATAAACACAAAATTACACTAACAACGAACACATGAAATAAAATAAAATTTAGTAAATGTAAATTTAAGTTTATATTCTTGATAATAGGAATTAGACACTTAATTCTTTTTATATGCACTGTTTTTATAACATTTTTTTAATTAACATACACTTCACGAGAATATTTATACAATTGATATGCGATAAGCAACACGACTGACTTCACACTACACGATTTCGTTAAATATCCAAAGGTCTGTTCTCAAGGTTGGCTTTGTCAAAATTATCACATTTCCGCGATTATTCATATAGGATAATAATTACAAATGCGCATTATCGCATATATTGCTAACGACTCATTTGTAATTTCATTTACATATATATTATTTATAAAAGAAAGTCGTGTTGGTTATACTATTTATAACTCAAGGGCTGAACCGATTTGATTAAAAATTGTTGGGGAAGTAGCTTAGAACCAGGAAACAGACAGGATAAAAAAATGAAAAAAAATGTCCGCTAGTATAAAATTAATTGAGTATGTCTATTCTATGTATCTATGCCTATTATACCCTCACTTCCAAAATCATCGGATGAAGTTAACATAATTGTAAAAAAGTGTGTAAAGAGTATTTTACATAAAAAAAATGAATATTTTAACATATATTATATTCTGGTTTTTCTTTACATCTATGTAACTAGCGCTTAAAATAATATGAACGGTTGATTGTTAATAAAAATTGCACAAGCCTCATTTTGTTTTAAGCCTCATTTTGCCCTAGAATTCTAGATTAATAAGGAGAGTAGTGATGACTGTAACTTAAGATCTATTTAACCATTCTTTTAAATAAAACTAAATTTATCATTCCTTCTTTTAAATATCAACAAAATCCGTTCAACTCGAGTGACGTACACAAAATATACTTAGAATAATGTAACGCTCCATATGTTCGAAAGGGATTAAAAGATCGAAGCAAAAATATGCGTGATACCATTATATTTGATTTTACGTTAATCAATTATTTTAATCAATGATATGACTTAGGAACCTTCAAGAAAAGAGCACATTCATTATTTATAGGCCGTCAACGCATCTGCGAGCCCCCCGGTTTTGCAATTGTCCATAGGCGTCGGTAGTCCGCTATGGTCGGCAAAGCATGTCTAGAGCTTTCTGGTCTTGTCTATGGACGCCGATAATTAATCAGTTGATCACTTACCCTGACGTGTAGAACGGCCTACTCGAGGGCCACTTCGGCGCAATATAGACGACACAAAATATTAGAGTAAAAGCCAGTCGGGCAAGTAATTATATTTCTACTCTTACGCCCTAAGTGCTGTACGCGTGCCAATTGCTCTTACCTGCGTTGAGAACGTACGCTAACAAACTTTCAACTTTCACAAAATACCGTAAGTTTGGTCGTTCGGGGTCCTCAGTTTATATCGAATTGTGTAGCATTTAACACCTTTAGGATTTACATATTGACCGTCAGGCGTCTTTCGTTTATCACTAGCGTGAGCGGTTAAATGCGGTAGAGCGGTGGCAAAACGTCGCGCCACGCGACTACCGTCGTTCGGCTCCAGTTTTCTATAAGCTAGAAATAATTACCCAGTTGGGTAACGAGAAAGGCTCCGTGTACTATACCTATCGGAAAGTTAATTAATACACGAATTATAATGGGGTTTAGTTAATGTAAACTAAAACGATTGCAATTACCCAAAACTGGCGGGCCGGCGGAGGGCCGGTGCGGCATTCGTCGGCTGTAGCCCGTCTGGTTGCGGAACGACGATACCGAATTTCTCAGAAACCTGTAACCGGAGCACATTTCTAGTACACTTGCCGTGCTGAAATTGAGCGAGTTGTGTGCCCGTCCGTTGCCTCCAGTGGGACGTCGCGGGCGCGCGGATACGCGTCTTTACGTTCTTCGTACGTACAACGTCAAGTCGCCTCCACTTGTACCTGTACATCTTTTAAGCTACGCGACAGATTTTAATGCAGTTTTTGTCATTTAACAGTGATTCGAGGGAAAGTTGCAGTTGTAAAATACCATATTACATAAAAGCCGCGTATTTCGAGTATGTGTAACGGGAAGTCGTAAGAATCGTATTTTTGTGCGATTACATCGCGTGCGTAGCTAAACCTTCCAAATGTCAAAATAGTATTACGCTAAGGAATTGTATACCTTAAAACGATCTATAAAATGTCAGAGAAAGTATACGTCTTATACCTTGATGATAGCCCACAGTGACCGTTTCTGTCATTACGTATTACAAAAAGTAATGAACTACTCGCGGAGTTATTTCGAAGACGGCACTGGAGCACCCGTTCCCCAAAAGCGCACCTGTTGGGAATGAGCGTGGTGGGCGCGATCTCCTTCTCGCGGCAGTCGGGGCACTCGTGGTCCTCCGACTCCAGCAGCGCGCCTCGGATGCCTGGAAGTAAGCGGAATCATCCCAAACAGAATCGTGCGACTATTGTAAGGTAGGAGTTTTGTTAATTTACGTACGACGGCCACGAGGCCCGTGCCAATTGCCGTGTTCTTCTTCTTTCTCCCACACACACACTCTTATTCTTTCTCACATATCCTTTTTCGCTTCCGTCGGCTTGAAAACTACGATATCTGATTCGGACAGAAAGTTTTTTACTATCCACGTGCTCCTGTCGCACCCCGGTACTCCGTTTCTCCATAAAATTTTGGGTACCTTCAATTCGAAACCGTCGCGACCGTCCAACGCGAATTCCGCTTGTTAGTTTATTGTTTTTCTACTATCGCTGCATCCGCAGCCGCATCTAAATTCCCGGGTAGAAAGCTAGATTACAGAGGTCGATCCAATCGACCAACAGTCAAGCAATGTAAACTCACACTCGTCGCAGAAGGAGTTGCCGCAGCAGGGGATCATGTCTTTGAAAAGTTAACTTGTAATGTTTCAATTCCGCCACAAGTATAATTAATCTTCTTCGGCTTCGGCTTACGGCTTTCTTTGAACGTAATTAAATGGGACATTTTCACTATTATGGTATGTCTTTTTTGTACTTTTGAAGAAGAAGTTCAACGGATTATGATTGTGACGATCGATCGAACTATACACAGCTAATATAATAATGCTTTGTATTGATTTTTCATAAAAGTGTAATAAAAATTGCCATAAAATATTAATTGGATAGCTACCAACCTTAACATATAATGAATGTATATCTAATGAACACTTTACTATAAAAATCCATCTTTAGTGATTTTGGTAACTATTTCTATCAGTGATTTATAGTTTGCCGTCTACTAAAATAAGACGATGTAATAGTTGTAAATGGTTTTAAATTATAGAAGTTCCTATCTAATAACTAGAGATTTACGTGCAGATTGTTCCCATTTTTTTCTCCTCTGTCTGCTGCTACTCTTTGAATAACTTCATTTATATCTTGTCTATGGTTATTAAATAGTTGAATGTGTGTGAAAATATCGTATACTTACATACATACAAATACTAAACTGTAGTAAATGCAAAAAACGACTTCTTTTTTAGGATTCCATCGTTCTACAAGGAACACTCATAGTCTCGCTCTATCTGTCCGTCCGTCTGTTCGTCCGCAAGGTAGTCCCCTAGGATTTCCAAACTACGAGATGAAAATTTAAATTTTCCATGTTGATAGAACATGCTAAAAGTTAAAAAGTCAATTATTTTGAGCAAAATTTGACAACAACTTTTGTTTAGTTGAACAAAGTTATTTAACAAAAACGTTTATCGCGTCAGATACGGAACCCTTCTATATAACCGTTCCTTGACAGGATCTGACCCACCATATTTAACCATCTGCCACTCAATACTAGGATTTCTTGCTTAAGACAGGAACTTATGTACATAACCAATACTAGTAGTATTTAGAGGACAAACATTTAATTTATACCAATCCCTAACGACCACTCTGGCTTTATAACAGTTTTGTAGACCCATTAACATAAAATCAATACCCGTGTACACGAGCCAAATGACCCATATGCCAATACATATCCGTTTCAAATGCAAGAGGAGTCATTAGCTCAATGCGACAGCTCCGACATAGAAATTAATTGCTTAGGAAAATTCTATAGGCGGGTTTGTAAAGCGCGCCTCAAGTGGAGTACACTTAAGCGTGGGTGAGGTACAAAGTGCGCCTAAGTGCGACAGCCTAACCTCTCTATTAATCGTGTGACATTTACTGTTTCTTTTTTAAATGTAAGTGATTAAGGCCTACGATATTTATCACTGTGATAATATTATTGTTATATTACCATATTTTAGTGGAGTTGTAAACTATATTACTGTTATTCTTGTATTTTAAAATTATACCTATGGAAAAAAAAAATTAGATGTATCGGTATTATTGACTGGCCCGTTGGCGCAGTGAACAGTGACATTGCCTTCCGATCCGTGGGTCGTGGGTTCGATTCCCACCTCGAGTCTGGGTGTATTTATCTATACGTATGTATTTATATATTTTCAAAAAATATATTTGCATGTAACAGTCGTCTGTTACCTATAACACAGGCATTAAGTTGTCTACCTTAAGAACAGACGTCCGTGTATCATATAGTCCTGTATATATTTATCTATATATTTAAATGTTTGAAATTTCTGAAAGATTATTTAACACTAACTTTTTATGAAATATTACATCGCTGATGAATTTCGGATGCTCCACTGGTACTTCCTCTGTTTTGCTTTGCTTTGCTTTGCATTGGCTCCATTCTAACGGTGTTGGGAGTTATTAATTATTACAAGAGATTGCCTGGTCGTCGGAATTTGGCTACAAATCTTTAGATTTGCTTACTATCTACATGCTACTTTCCAGTGTTATCTCAGTCTTGTACCAGAGTTCGCTTAGAATGCAGAGGATGTGGCTTTGGAGGGGGGGGGGGGTTTAAATAACGGACTGCCGACTGACGTCATCCTCGCAACACCGATCTCTACAACCTCCCGCCTAATATCACTCATTGACATTAATCGATATTACATATATATATGCCTATTTAAAGCTATATATATATAAATTCCAATTCTTTGTACAACGTCATCGTGATTCTACGCTTTGATACAATTCTTATAGTAAAAGGTATACAATGTGTGTGTAAATTACGTAAACCGTCTGGCATTGGTGTTCGTGTGGCTTTATTTTAATTTAATTTTTATACGTTAATATTGCATACTATTATAAAAATATTAGCCTTCGCCACACCCTTCTCTATATTAAATATAATTGTGTCGAATTTCATACTCCTCCGTCCGCGCAATTTTCGCAAAATGGTACCGAAAGTTTTCGTTTCAAGTATTAATGTATAGATTTTAAATTATATAATAAATAAATATAAAGGTTGTTGTATTAAACTATCTTCAGTAAAAAGTTGATTCTGTCAGTATTGCCACTATGATAATGACAACGTGGAATGAAATTCACTGGTCTATTCCAATGGCGGCATTACATATCGGTAGCAGTACTACCAACATTGATAATAATTGTACAATGAAAGCTATTGGCGCTTGTTTTGGCGACAATTATATATATGTTATGGGTTCCTGTTTAAACGCTATGTTAATAGTATCTTCTCTCTTTACCTATGTCCTCTGGATCGATGAAAACAAAAGTGTAACCACGCGTTTGTATTATTTAAAGACTTGTACGGTGTTATATGAAGGGCGGATTGAAACCTCTTAAGTGCTCGTCACATTCATTCTTAACGCAAGCTTCACGTATAGAGGAAGCGAGAATATTAGCTGTTGTAATATTAAAAAGAAAATGTATACGTAATAATGTTTAGGGCATGTCAATAAATGATATCACACGGATTTAATTTTTTTTAATTCCTCCCACCGTCGTTGGCACACGTTAACACATTTTTGAGCCCATCCCTTGGTGTGACTTCACCTACTCAAGAAAAAAGCAGTTTCTTTGAAATTTTATTATGTGGTATGATAATACTTTGTGACGTCACATGTCATAATGAAATTTTTTATCAAATTTATTCCCTCTCAAAATTGCCGCCTAAAGAAAGTCATTTCAAAATTCAATAGTTACCTAATTAGCTTATGAAATTTTACATTCTTCTCTTCTACCCCGCATTTTTCCCGGTCTACTTAGATTGCAGGGAATGTGGGTGTTTTTTTTTTTAATAAACAAGGGGCAAACGGCCAGGCGGTTCACTCGCGTTACTACCGGCGCCCATAGACAACTGCAACACCGTAGGGCTTACAGATGCGTTGCCAGCCTTTGAGGAATGAGTATGCTCTGTTCTTAAAGGTCCCTAAGTCGTATTGGTTCGCAATTACCGAAGCTGGTAATTGATTCCACTGACGAATTGGGCGAGGTAAGAAGTTTCTTGAGAATCGCACGGTTGTGGATTTCAGGGCATCAAGGTGGTGAGGGTGAAATTTCAAATTCTGGCGAGATGAAGGTGAGTATCCGTGTAATCGTCAAACCTACACTTGGGTCACAAGTCCCAGGCACTGCCCTGGTTCCTTCCTCTGCAATACGATGGACTCGATACCTGCACGGTCAATCCATAGAGTATTGCTATCCGTCTCTTTTCAATTACAAGTTCAAGTGCTGTGTGAATTAACAAAGTTATGGAATATGACAAACGAACCAAAACCACTATTATTGAAGCACGCCCACTGATGAGCCTTCACCCATCCTGATATGCCTTTATATAGATTACTTAATAACAAACGCATCTTTATATAAAGCATTCTTATCAGGTAGTCATTTACAACAAACGCGCATAAAAAGAAAATTACTTAAAGTTCAAACTTTAATGTTCTATAAAAATAGCTTTTCTACTCCAGTGTACCTTCAGGCGGTTCGCAATCAAATGCCGTGGAGAATAACACTGCGCTCCAAGTTGGCTTCATTATTTTGAAAAAGGCCGTAATGCGACTTTTTATGGAGACTGACCGGAAGAGGGGGCAATTTATCATCAGTAAGGTTCACGTTGACTCCACGGAGTGACTTATCATATTAAAATTTGACAGTTGTAAACTTTTATATTGCATTTTTGTCAATTTCATCCTAAAGGAACTACAATAAGGGAGAAACAAAAACTTCGTTCGCGTTATCCCGGTTAGATTGCAGAGGATGTAGCTTTGGGGCGAGTTTAGATGACCGATTGCCACCTGACATCATCCTCGGAACCCCCACGGTCTCTACAACCCTATGACTACTAACACAAAGTGACATTAATCGGGTCCCAGTGTTTAACGTGGCTTCCAAAACACGGAGGAAATCGGATATCAAATATAAACCAGTGATAGAATGGGTCACCCATCTATCACCCGGTCGCAGCAAGAGCTACTTAACCTAGCAAACGACTCAAATATCGAACACTGATTAGACCACGACCTCCTCGACGAAGAACATTTAAAAACAACATGATAAATGTCCATTATTTTGAAAGGAAGAATAATAAAATATAAAGATTATATTAAAAATCCAACTCATTTCTCAAAGCCTGCAACCCATTCAGGCATCAGTGTAGTTTGCACATCATTTCTACTTCTACCTAGTGTTATATCGGTCTAATACCAGGGTCCGCTAATATTGCAGTTGATGGGGCTGTAGGGCGAAATCACGAAAACCGCGTAACGTATAAGGATTAAATTTGACAGAGAGGTAGCATATAGTTAGTAGAAATCCGTTAATAAAAGATTTTTCACAATAAGGAGGTCAAATTTTGGTTTTTGCGGACGAAGACGCTGGAAAAAACTAATATATAAGCAGTAACATAACTCTGAATAATGAAACAATGTGATTTGTGCAAATGTATAATACCAACTATTTCTGTGCCTAGACGTAGTGAGCGTGCCTAGAAAAGAAACCTTAGTTCTGGATACAATGTTTGCAAATCTCGTTATTTGAAGCCGCACTCGTGATCCATAACTGCGCAGGTAGGTAATTCACTTAACATTGAAACGCCCGTGACGCGCTGCGAGAGATTTATCTACCGAGCTCCATGTAATGCCAAAGTCAAGGTCTCTGCTAAGCAGATTGACGATCTCGCAAACCTATTTACTGATATACCTAGATGCAGTTACTTCTTGTCGCTGGGAAAAGCTTACGTGCTGCCCTGTTCCCAAATGGAGAGACGAATTTCTTAGCATTCCATGGATTCACCGTGCGGGTGCCGGGTCCATCGCGTTGCAGAGGAAGGAACCAGGGGCTGCTTAAATTTACGCGCGTGAGGGAATCTTCTTTTGTTCCCTACAATTTATGCTCACGTTCTGCGATTGGCGACGTGACCTGCTTACCAACACGTACGTGACACCACGCGGAATCAACTTATTTTAAAAATTATTAGTTACGTTTTAAAGCCTTAACAGGTCGACGTGGAAAAGGGTGGGCTGAGTGGCGAGAAGTACTCATTTCAATCCTTGCTTTCTTTATTTTATGTAAAGGATTATTTGAACGATGAAAAAGCTTCTAAGATGATGGCAACAAAAAATATACCCGACTGATGTGGGTTCTTGTCTGACTATGAAGCGAGGAACTCTCCTAAACTTTAGCTAAGTTGAATATGTTATTACAAGTACTGCTACTTTAAATAAAAATTGCTAAAAATTACTTTTCGGGAGTTTGTAAAAAACCTAAATGACTAAATGTGTTCTGATTTTACTCACAAACACTAACTTAGCGATCAACGCCGGACACTGATTAAGATATGATCTCCTTCTATAGAAACGAGCCAGTTATAAATGTATAATATTTATGTTCCTGATTAAGGTACCCTGCTGAAACCACTACCCCTTGGCGAGGAATTACCAGGATATTAATTAAATGCGTGGACCAAATTCAGAATGCATTATTTATAAAGAGTTAGCTAATAAGTAATACAAAGAACAAATTAAAAATATACATCCCAAACACACTCATACACTAACATAGACACTCACATGCTATATGCATGCACACATTATTAAGCAATAATTTATATTATTACCCGTACCTACATTTTTCTTTTTTTTCATCATGGTAAGAACTGATTAACTTAGCGATGAACACAAATGTCAACCACTGATTAAGATATGATCTCCTTCAATAGAAACGAGCCCAGTTATAAATATATAAAATTTATGTTCCTGGTTTTGGTACCCCGCTGAAACCACTAACCCTTGGTGAGGAATTACCAGGATATTAATTACATGCGTTGAACAAACGGCAGTCATAACTCTCGGATATGGCGCGTTCAGGTGTCGCCGCTTCGTTAGAGTTTTGGAATGGCACCCATTATAATTATTAATTGTATAATTATGCCGTTAATTGGTCTGTTATAGTGGCAGTGTACATCATAAGCCACAACTATCACACCTGCTCCTTGCATGTTTAACTTAGCTGGTCTCAAAAGTTCATTTACCTTATGCAACTTCTAATTTACTTGTCTATTGAATTTATTTAATTTATGTTATGTATTCAATGTTTTTTTAAATTTATATGATTATACACAAGTAATAACAATTAATAAATAATAAATATATATAGGACTATATGACACACGGACGTCTGTTCCTAAGGTAGACAACTTAATGCCTGCGTTATAGGTAACAGCCGTCTGTTGTACACAAATACTTTTTTTGTAAATATATAATATACATATGGATAATACACCCAGACTCGAGGCGAGCATCGAACTCACGACCCCGGAGCAGAAGGCAGGGTCATTGCCCACTGCGCCAACGGGCCAGTCGATTACATAGACAGTTTCTTTATTGCTCATAAAAATTCTAACCGTCTCAAAAAGCACATCACTAGATTCTTCAATTTGTATGTCTATATGACTTTTAATTGAGCAACAATTGATAGAAGTAATTATATCAATTTCCCTAAGTAGAAATATTATAGGTGGAGGTATCGGTAAGTCTATTGTACGACGTAAAAGTATCCTGGAAACCAACAGGAAGTCAGTATCAAAGGAATCCTCTGTTGACAAAGAGACCTAGCGAGGTTTCGCAATCTACCTTTAATTTTGCAAACATCTACCCAAAAAATTTATAACTACTGAATAATTCTTTCGACCGATAATTTCCAGCGGAAAAGAAAAAGGTAATAAAATAATATATCGTTAAATTGAATCCTAAGATATCAATCTAAACTTAGGTATACACATAAGCAAGCTATACTCTAAGCAATCAAATAACATCTAAAAAGATCATTTGTTATTAATTAGTACATTCATGTAATATTTTTATTCTAATAAATAAAATAATGTCGATATTTGGCTATGTTAAACGGAATGGAAAAATAATATAAATATTCCTTATCTGTACACACACGTATCAATAGGTCAGTAAAGTATATATATCTATTAATATCGATAAATTATGTACTCTGATTACATACTAGCTTCTATTATGTTGGCAACTTGTATAATGAAAGGTAATTAGTAATTACAGTATTTATTACAATCAGTCTGTCAATATCAGTAAAAACACCAATAAAAACAAAATAACAGTATAATAACTAAAAAAGGAGAAGAATGGGGTGTGGTTGTGTCATAGACACGACCGATTGATGTACCTGAATACATACGTCTGGCAATAGGTGATTTTCTCTATCTAAAGTATTACTTTCATATTATAAACCGTCTCAAATGCAGATGTCTTGGCACCGTCTTTAATCAACTCGGCCACATTAATTGTTTTTCCAAGTGCTGTTTTATTTGTAGCGTTCGATTACTTTTGAGAAGCCCTTTCCAACGATATGTGATTTTTGTATTTCGATTTAGCTTTTTGACGTGTACAGGCTGACATTATATATTTGTGTTACAGTTTTTATTTATAACACCTAGATATAGTCACAGTCACAATAATACACTATTGTCTTAATTATAATAGATAGATTTTGAAATCCCGTGTATGAACGTACTTACTTAGCGTAATAAATTCTTTGATTCTTTGGCTATCTATCGAAGCTGCATAAACCAATGACGAAAAATTTACTGGTTTATTGTACGTAATAAAAATGTTTGATTTATTTATAGTACAAGTAAGTTAAC
Source organism: Charaxes varanes (assembly GCA_024363005.1). Classification (NCBI taxonomy): domain Eukaryota; kingdom Metazoa; phylum Arthropoda; class Insecta; order Lepidoptera; family Nymphalidae; genus Charaxes; species Charaxes varanes. Next base: position 1,918,837 of record JANCMC010046647.1, on the reverse strand, counting down.
AAACCTTGTACTACTTTATGGATATCAAAAAAATTAAGTACTTAGCAGTCTCGCGTAAAGTACGTCATACGTTATAGGAGAGTAAGGGATAATCAAAATTAATATAATATTATGTGGGGGTCAAAGGCTTTGTGACGTCAATGTCAAAGTTTACAATGTAAAGAAAAACGAAAAAAATTGTCGTTTAGTTACTTTTAATCTATACGTTAAATTGTTAAAAATGGAATGTCACAACATGGAGGAAAGATGAGAGTGACTCGTAAATGACAGATAACGTGAGACAATGTTTAAAAAAATCTTAAAATTAGTGTGACGTGAATTATTTTTATATTCATCATAAAAATACCAATATTGATTAAATAAAACAATCCACTTGGCTTTTTCGGCTTTACGAGTCAGAAAACCAGTGGAGTGGGTTTCTTTCATACTCTTCCTATTCTTTTCCAATTTTTCTCTGTTTATTGAGGAAAATTAATGGATGAATCCATAGCTTAGAATGCGATGCTCCTAAGCACCAATGAAAAAACTTGATAAATATGGATTGAAATAAAGACTGTTATTAAAATATAAACATTTTAAACCTTTACGCTTGTAAGTAAATCCTTTTTCGAAGTTTACTGTCGATGTCGATAAGAGGCTTGAAGCACATCACTAACAAAACATGTCCATCTTGTCTCGTACGTAACTTTGTTACTCGTTACATTGTTATTTAACATGATATCGTTCTTCTCGAAGCTATCATTGAAGAACACTGAAAAACCACCAGAGATCGCTCAACCAGCTTATATGGACAAAAGTGCATCATTACAGGAACTTGGGTACAGGGACGACAATGACCTAAGAGAAACGATATATGGTTTGTTTTGAGCTATTTTACAGTGGTTTGGAACTATTTTCTGGACTCTTTTGTGGTTTTAATAGTGTTGTGGTGTTTCTAGACTTTTTGCGGACTATCCGGGATCCGGAGAAGCCGAATACATTAGAAGATTTGAAGGTTGTTTACGAGGAAGGTATATTCGTCAAAGAACCTACTGCAGACAAAGTTCCGGTTTTGCGCGTTGAATATAATCCTACAGTACCTCATTGCTCGTTGGCCACATTAATTGGCTTGTGCATACGAATAAAAATACAACGCTCACTACACCATCCTGTAAAACTGGACATTTACATCAAAAAAGGTGCTCACACTACTGAAGATGAAAGTAAGTACTTATTTCTTTTATTCAGTTCAGTGATTGTTAATGTTCTATATTAATAAAAGCGACAGGTATATTACAAAATATCGAAAACCGCTGGACAAAGATGAAATTTGGCAAGGAGATATATTATAATTTGTAGAGATCAGCTTAAAACGGATTTTACGGTAGGGCCACATTAAGGGATAAAGGCTCTCACAAGTGTACCAGGACGAATTCACGGGAAACAGCTACTAATAATGAAAGCTTAAACATATTGCATTTGGTAGCATTGTGTTGAATTTTTAAAAGTAAGCTTCATTCATATTGGTGAAAATGTCTTTAAATAAATAAATGTAGGACTATATGACACACAGATGTCTGTTCTTAAGATATACATAATGCCTGTTATAAGCAATAGCTGCCTGCTGTTAACGAATATTTTTTTGTTTGAATATATAAATACATAGGTATAGATACTACACTCAGACTCAAGGCAGGAATCCAATCCAACATCCCTGCACAGGATTGGAAGGCAGTAGCTCTGTAAATTGTGCCAAATGACTAGTCAATTCAGATTTCACCTTTACGTGAACATCAATATTCAAGGGCTATATTATGCATTTATTTTCCAATTAAATCAATTTTTTTAGCTTCACTGTGAATAGATAAGATAATGCAGTGTTAATTAGAATAATAGCACAGAACTCTTTGTGTGTTGATATCAATACACAAAGAGTTTCATATGAAATGAATAACGTTTGTTAATTCTATGGGCTCTGGGATATCAGTAGTGCTCATTTTTTAAAATTATATATATATTATTCTTCATATATAATAAATGAGTGTGCAAACCTTTGTAGACCTACTTTTCCTACAGGGTTTGACTGATTTAGGCGAAATTTTGTGCGTATATTTCAAAGGGTTTGTAGATGGTTTGCAGAAAAATTGAATCCGATAGGTGGCGCTACTCTCACTATGTAACTAAAATTAGTTATGTTTATTGCTATAACTTACTCGTCTGTTTTATTTGCATTATTTATGGACAGGTTTTAGAAATAAGAAAGAAACGAAAACTGCTAAGAATATTTAAAAAATATTAACAGATGCAGAGTTGGTTGCATCTTTGGAATACTTCCGGCAGATACTACACCTTTCGTTGACCATAAATCGAGCAAGACAGCGTCTATCTGGTCCTGTAGTAGTTTTATAATGTTTATAGACATGGCATTTAACTCACATCATGCCATCAAGTGAATTAAATACAGTGTTTATAATAATTATGAATGCCACTCACAAGTCCAATTAAAAAACCCTTACAAAAAATCACAAATAGAAAGTTGAAGATCTGGATTTGCTTTTAGTTTAGGGTATTATTAAAAAAAATTCACTGAATACTTTAAAAGCCTATGTCTTCAATTCAATATAATAAATTATGTGGTTAAAATGCTCAAATTTTGTATCTAAATAAAATAATCCAAAAGTGGATGATATTATACTGACTTGTATGTGAGGTGAGTGAAAAAGAACTTCTTACACAATATTTTTTTTAAAGACTTTACTAGCTGGCCTGGCAGACCTTTTCCTGCCTGAATGTTGGCTTATTTTTTTTTTATCAAAAATAGCGCCATCTATTGGTAGCTTACGCCGCCAAGCGCTCGCCGCCACCGTATTTTAAATCTCTTATATTCATTTCAATGATATAGTGTAATTACATAAAATGTACAAAGTATCTAGCGTATTTAAAGTAGCGTAGTTAAGGAGTAATACGGTATTCTTTAAAATAGCTTCGTAAATAGTTCATTTTTTTTTTTGTAATATGTAAAAGTTAAAAATGGTCCCTGTGTGTTATACTTAAGCGATAGAATAGATAGCAAAAATACGTATTTTACAACATCTCGGTAAAAAAAATTGAAATTCTCGGCTTTTATCTTCTATAACATAAATGTATTATAGATTCCTATAGAACCTTCTCCTCGAATCGATCTGTTGATTGGTAAAAATCGCATTAAAATCCGTTGTACGGTTTGAAACATCTGCGCGTACAATGCTGTGAAGTGACTTCTTTTTTTACTATCTAATAATGATATAACAAATGAACAAACGACAATTGTCTTTAGACTTGCTATAACGTCAATGTTTGTAATTGACCTTTTTTGTATGTAAAGTCGATCAAGAAAGTGCTTTACCATTTTGGATGACACTTCCTACTTAAAGAAAGATGTTCAAAGAGTTATTGTTAGAAACTAACGTAATGTGTAAGAAGCAAAAATGAGCCTTTTAACTAATTGACGTGCAAACGAAATTCGACTTGACGTGGCAAACCACACATTCTTGGTCGTCCACACATGGTGTTTTAGGGTTATCAGAATGTTTTGGTTGTTTGATAAGCAATTTGGTTATATAAGTTATTAAAGACCATGGAGCACTTATCACGTGTGACGTGAATGTCTTTATTTATGACAAGAGGCAAATTTGCTGGCCTTTGAGTAATGAGTATGTGAATGACTGCAGAAAAATAATAAGTCTCTTTTGTATGACCTATACTAAAAGCAGCGGGTTATCAAAAATTGTATAGCTTTTTCGCGCGTCTTATTCACTATCCCGCCTCTATTTCACCTAGATAATTATTTGTATAGTAAACAATAAAAATAACAAAAATCACATATATACTGACAAATTTAACTCAATGTTATATGTCGCCGCGTCAGTACCTGCGCCATTTGTATGGGCAACTTTCAATCGCAAGTAGGCACGGGTTATTGTTTATAAAACGGGCTGATATTTTTTTAATGTTTGCTATGGTGATATTTTGGTCGTTATGAAAGTTTTAAGAAGGTGCGTAAAATATATTAAAAATAAGGGTCACCCTACTGCATGCACACAACAAGGGTGGCATGTTTAGTGGAGGGGCGTGCTTTTTTAGACTGAACGCACTACAAACTATTATGGTATATCAGGCGTATAAAGAAAACTAAAATAAAGCTTTCACATAAGAATATTATACTTAAGAAATGCGTACACAGGCAGACATGTTGATTTTATTCATATATATTTCACTTATAATTGCTGTGATAAAATTATACTAAACAATATAACAGATTATTTAATATATACAAATAACACATAAAACTATGTTTTCATTATATTATAAATTCTTTGAGATTGTATTAAATTAAAACGTGTTGTTTTTGTATTCGTAGTTATACATGTTTTTCATTCCTCAAGAAATGAGCCGTTATAATGACTTGCAAATTTTGTGTTTGGTTCTACTTATGACTCCTTAAGTTTAGGGTATTTATACAATGATATATAACTCCTCCATTTTCTAGCATTATGTCGCTATAGTACCAGGCTTTGCTTAAAGGTAAGGGTTCGCGAGCGAGATCATGACAAGCGACAGAGACAGGAGACCGCGACCCTCGCTGGTCTTATGTCAGAGCCAGACATATGAAGCAATGATCATTTCAATGACCATGTATTGTGACCGGGGACTTTGTGTAACTTTAAAAAGTTTTGTAGAACTTTGTATACTTCAAGGACAAAAATGTACAAACACTTTGAGCTATGTCTGGCTCCGGCATTATGGCAATGTGTGAATGACAATTCACGAGCGAGACAGGAGACAGCGTTCGTATATAGTGTGTGTCGTGTTCTCTTGTCGCGGTTTCCTGTCGCGGTCTCCTGCCTCGGTCTCCAGCGGCGGTCTCCTGTCTCGGTCGCTTGTCTCAGTCTGGGTCTGGCTCGCCAACCGCTACATTAATATTGCAGAGGATGTAGCTGTGGGGCGAGTTAAGATGCAACGCTGCGATAAGCATCACGACGCAGCTTGCCGTGCTTGTCTTTCACTGTTATTATATTATTATAGATTAAAAATTTAATTATGGTTGTAGTAAATTGCAAGTTAAGCGACGTTTTTGCTTAATAGTCATAAAGAAATAAGGTCATGTAAAGCAATGCAATACAGACAATGTCGCAAACAATGTCGTAAAATCGTCGTGCAAAATAAATTAAACGTCCACATAACATAGTAAATGAATACGCACACGAGTTGCAAACGTACCCTACAGCAAATGAATACGCACACGAGTTGAAAACGTACCCTATTCTTCCGTAACAGAATACATCTCTGCAAAATATACGTAGATCGAAACAACGATTCTTTCGTTACGAAACAATCGTTAGAACCGATAACCCTGTCAAAGTCGCGGTGGAACGCGGTGTAAATCTTTTAAAGGTTTTAATTACGGTAAGTGGGGGGCCCTTGGCTCGGGGAGCCCGGCATCAATCCGCTTAATGCGGGGAGATACCTGGCGAAACAAAAACGAGACGAACATTTTTCCACCTCATTCACCGACGAAATCTGCGGAACCTCCCCTCGATTCGATGTTGTTACGCGTGTAAATTAATATTTATTTGCTAGATTGAATATGTCGTGCGGATATTGCATCGCAGACGTCGCCACGCTGCTATTGAATGTTATGTAGAAATTTTGTGAAGAACGCATTCGATGTTATAGACAATATATTTAAATTTTTGAGCGTTGTTGAATACAGTGCACAACTAAAATTAGTGCAATGCGTCTATACGCACACGCTCAGACATCACACACGCACACACATACATATTAATACATAGAAAATTCGCCTCTTAATATTTGTATGATTAGTCTTACCGTGCGAAATCGTCCTCACGATGTCAGTGATGTTTTTAAATTTTGAGGGTTTAATTTTCTTGTGCGGAACTACCTCTTGTAACATTAGCTGTCTGCCAGTGAAAGTCCCATCCAAATCGAACCAGCCGTTTCGGAGATTACGCGGACCAAACAGACAGACAGACAAAAAAATTTTAAATTGCGTTTTTGCTATATGCATCGTATAGATCGTCATATTATTAAAATAATAATTTCAACGTTACAAACAGACACTTTTATTTATCTATACTTGTATATAATCTATACTAATATATAAATAAAGTTGAAGAGATTGTTTGTTTGTTTACTTGAACGCGTTAACCTCAGGAACTACTGGTGCGATTTAAAACAATATTTCAGTATTCGATAGCCCATTTATCGGGGAAGCTATAAAAAATTTCACTTAATTTTATAGAGACGAAGTCGCGTGTAACAACTACTATGCATAATTATTATTATACTTATAACATTGTGTAGCCAGCCAGTGACATACTACTTTATGCCATACCTTCATGAGTCATGTAGAACAATTTTCCGTCCGCTCTCCTCGTGTCGTAAGACCCATTAGTAATAAACATCGCATTCATACAATTACCATACCATCATTTGACCACATTTGAGCGCTTTACATGGACCATCCTCGATGGTCACCAGCGCAGCGTGATTTATAAAGTACCGTCTCTACAATAAACTTTAATGTTTCCTTAAGAGTCGGAATGCCTTTAAATCTATAACAGTATACTGCCTCTCTATAATTTGAGTTTATAGTCTTCTACCGTTATCCCTATCTAGTACAGGGTCCGCTTGGATTGCAGAGGATGGTGCTGTGAGGCGAATTAAGATGACCGACTGCCGTCTGAAGTCACTACACGCGTCTGTACCCTACCGTCTTTTCTTTCGAGCGCATTTAAAAAACGGTGGACTTACAGAGACAAGCGTTCTTGGCACCTTCCTCTGTAATCTATATGAACTACAGTTGTGACAAGTTTCAAAATCCTCCGTCCGCGCAATTTTCGCAAAATGGTACCTAAAGTTTTCGCTTCACGTATTAATATGTAATAATAAATATACGATTACTAATAATATTTATCGGTAAATAATTATCATATACTAGCTTACCCGGCAGACGTCGTCTTGCCCGAATTTTTGAGTCGTTTGCGAGCTAGTTTATCAATGTCCTCTTTGTCTTGTCCATAAAAGATAACACTGGCCGTATGTTTTATGCCAGAGCCAGAGATAGCTTGGTGTTTGTACATTTTTGTCCTTGAAGTCTACAAAGAATGTTCCTGTAATTTATTCTACATAGTCCAGTAATATTGGATATTTGTTATTGAGGTGGACTCAGATGATGAATGCTATATCAAAGGGTAGGGAAAACTCCCCTGATTGTCATATTAAAACGTTTGCTTTGCACGTCAATAGGAAAAAAAATATAACTTATTAAAAACTATATAAAAAAAAACGAAAATTCTAAATGAAATTACCAAAAATTTGGGAAGGACAAACATTAGATAACAGCTTTTATAATTCATTTTGATACGGAGCTTGGAATACGTGCAAAATAATGCACTGTCTATTTGAAATAATGTGTTAAGTTTTTACTATATTACTGTACCGCTATTAAATGGCCGCTGTCATATTTTTAGTATGAAGTGACTTTTGTAAGTGGCTTTTAGATAATTATAATTTTTCCTGTTCACGTGCAGCTGAAACATTTTGATACGATAATTTTGGTATTTTTCGCGACCTATTGATAAATGTCTAGACCGGGTCTTAGCTCTATGATAACACATATAATTCAAATCTAGATTGACTGGACTAATAATATATCGTATTTCGTTGTAGATAATAAATAGCATGTAAGAATTTAGCGTATTAAGGCATTTGTTATGCTTAATCGATGTGAAATGTTTGGTATTAAAATGTATAAGGACTTTTATGTTAATTCTGTAGACGTCTAGACCTAGTCTTCTCCCAAAACCACAATCATTGTACTAGGTTATAGCTTCGTGACTAAGAGGATACATACGGTCGTCTGTTTCTCAGGTAGGTAACTTAACAGCCGACTGGTATACATTTTTTTTTTCATAAACAGTGTGACTGGTGAGACACTTACGATACCTGATATTTGATGATCATATATGACGAAAACAATCAATATGAAATGTATATATCAATTAACTACTATGTGATATTAATAGAAAGTTGTCTTATTATGTACGTAACGCATGGAAATACCGGCGTCGATGCACGTTGATGATCCGTTTTCCCTTCATACTTTAGTCTTGGCCTGTCTTAAACAGGTCAAAATACCAAGGCACCTATTTCACTAAATCGAATCACTGATTTCTTTAATAAGTATAGCCAAACCTAAATAAAAAAGAACTGAATTATAATTTTATTTCGAATGACAGCCGTCATTAAATCTTTTCTATGTAGGGCCACACTTCGGCCAATTTTAAGTAAATTTGGTCAAAAATTACCTAAAATTTTAATAATTACCTAATTTTATTACATAATTCTAACAAGAATCCAGTACTGAGTGCCCTCCTTAAGTACTCTAAGTGTCTTACCTATTTTATTTTTCATATTTTATCATTAATCCTTTATTAAACAAATTTTGAGATTAGGAAAGGGAACGGGAACTATATTATTGGACAATAGAATGTAGAAAATAGTAAATAATCCAACGTTCGGTCATGACAGCCTCTGCCGGGTCCGCTAGTAAATCATAAAAGTATTTTTACTAAACATTAGAAATTAGAAGCTATGATAGCCTATCATATATAATAAAATACGCTATTATGTGAACTAGAACGCTGGAGATTGAGTGCAGTTGGGGTCCGAGCATGAGTCAGGTTAGTAGAAATGTAAGGACATTATATCCGTTAATACGTTTAGTGACAGGAATTTTTACCTGAGCATCCAAAGCGACGACGAAACAAACGCGTATGATGGCTCCCATCACCACCATGGTTGGCTGACGGATGTTTATCAGGTGTTTGTACAGCGGCGTCACACTCTTTGGCGTTAAGTCCAACCCACAGCTTTTGTCCAAGAACGGGTAGTGGAACTCATATCCTACATATTAAAAATTTGGCATTACTTTAAAAAAAATAACGTCAGAACTTGGATGTGGCGTGTGATACAAATATTTGGTGTACCAACGGTTTCAATTAGTCAATGGTCTCACAGCAAAGCCCTTGGGCAAACATGATAAAGGTCTGAAATTTTCTAAGAAGTTCTTCATTATTTTTTAGGTTCTTGCTACAACATGTCAGACCGATTTTGTTCAAGAACCTGTTCTCGCCATTTAATTCAAGGTTGTTCTTTTATAGAGTAAAGGACTTTTCGAAAAATCGGCGATTTCTCTCTACACGCAAATGGTCCTCGCTATTAGCGGCGTATTTACCCTAGAGCCAATGGAGCCATGCATGACTGCATGCATTGACTGCCTGAACGTATTAAAAAACGTCTATCTTCTTTAATAAAGATCACAACTCATTTGGCTGTTAATTTATTAGATATAGAGACGCTGGACAATTTTACTTTACGGTAAGTTTTTTCCTTTCCATCAATTTATGGGTGGAAAAACATAACAGCCCAGGGCGCCGGATCTTAAAATACGCCAATGGTCGCTGTGCATTCGTTATCTACCATCATCTAAATTAAACATATAGCGATTAAATATTCTTTGTGAACTTACCTGTACAGTAAATTACGTCATCAATGTCTTCATAGGTCCCATCTTGAAATATGACACCCGTTTCATTAAATTCCTTTACATCAGGTTTTCGTATATAGTGTTTCGGGAAGACCGGTTTGAAGACCGCTTTGGAGTGTTCGCTATGGATCAGAGTTTTGGACACGTTTGCCACATCTATAGCGATGTCCATGCCCGAGGGTCCAGCACCTACTATTAGGACTCGTCTGTCTTTATAGGGATCAGGTTCCCTGTAGTCGTGACTGTGTATGATTGTACCTAAAAAAACGAGTTTGCTTTAGATCACATGACAGAAGTAAAACTTCTTTAGTTTCATCTATATACACTATACAGTAAAAGACATCGTACCGCAAACTTTATGTTAAGGCTACATTTAATGTCTTAAATAAAAGTCACAAAATCATTTATCTCGGAAATGAGAGGTTACAGATATTGCCATCCTCATCCTTTCTTAAGCGCGCAATGTATTGTGAACATTGGGAAGCAATCGTCAACAAAATGTTGACACGCTAAACAAGTCAACGACCCGCGCCACGCTAACCGCTGTTACGTACTTTAAAGTTTAATTCACATTGCAGCTTATGTAAAAATAGGGAAGATTTTTATATTAATATTATATATACGTATGAATATGAAGATATATATACGTATATGTTTATATATGGTGGTTGAGCATATCGACCTTCGCTCCCACCTTTCATTCCTCGCCGAAAGCCTCCCACCTTGGTGTGCCTTTCCCATATTATTAAAGGGGGTTATCGTTTTGCTTAAAAAAAATTATCATATATAATTTTTCTTAGGTTCATCATTTATGTAGCCCTTTAGTAGAACATGTATAAGTACAGTTTTCAGAAACACCGGCTACCGAAAGACAGGCTAATATAGGCCTTATTCTTTTAAGATAGGTTCGTTAATCCTTAGCGAATTGTGACCTTCAACGGTGGTCGACTGTACCAGCCGATGGGGTCGCGTGATCGAAGCCATAGAAGGTGTATTCAATCCGTAATGTGCTATCGAGGCAAATGAAATGTCTTCATTACACTGCAGCCTGTGAAGCGAACGCTGGCTTATACCTACATTTTTAGATATCTCTCTGTTGGTTTATACCTTCGTTTTGAGACATCTTCCCATTTGTTTCTATCATCGTTTTGGGATATCTCCCTGTTGGTTTATACCTTCGTTTTGAGATATCTCTCCATTTGTTTATACCTTCGTTTTGAGATATCTCCCCATTTGTTTATACCTTCGTTTTTGAGATATCTTGCTGTTTGTTTCTAACTTCGTTATGAGCTGCCTCCCCTTTTGTTTATACCTTCCTTTTGAAATATCTCTCTGTTGGTTGATACCTTCGTTTTTCGATATCTCCCTCTTCGTTCATACCTTCTTTTTGATACCAACCTTTATTTTTGCTTTGATTGATCAACTGACACGCATAGTGTTTAGCGCAATATTTTAAGCATATAAGAGAGATACAATAGGCATAACCAGAAACTAAAGAGCAATTTACATATAAACTTAGAGTCTTAGCAAGGAAACTATAAGGTTTACCTTCTTTAGGTCCTTATTGATATCAGAGTCGTCGGCTTTCCGCTTCTCACAGGACAGAATGCAATTTTTTCCGTTGTCTTTTTCACCCTAGAACAAAGAAAAAATAAACTTTAAATTGATGTTTATTAAATGGCTTTTGAAAATGTTTAATAACTTAGATGCCAGCTTCGGTATTTCCGAACGGATACGACTTAGGCACCTTCATGAATAGAGCATACTCATTTCTCAAAGGCCGGCAACGTATCTGCGAGTCTTCTGGTGTTGCAGTTGTCCACGGGCATCGGTAGTCACTTACCTGAACCGCCTGCTCGTTTGCTCCTTCTTTTATTAAAAAGAAGTTCAAATAATTCAAATGTCTCAATAGTTGAAAAGCGGATTTAAATCTATAAAGTACTGGTTTTGAATTCGGCTGGATTAAACTTGAGTCAGCCTCTGGATGGTTTAGATTCAAGACTGGACAATGCCAATTTCGAAATTCAAAGTAGAGAGAAGGAAAGATACAAGATTAATTAGCGACTGTGGAAAAATACATGTTGATTACAATTATGGAACTAAAACTTGACAATCCTATTAAGTAAATATAATTGTAAAAAAAGCCTTATTGCCTATGACTTATAAACTAATATGGTTTGTAGAAGTAAGCGGAGCGCCCCTCCGCTCAAAGCAGTTGACGTCGCTTGGAATCCGTAATCGTTAATTTCCGCAGTGACAAGGGAGGGACGCCTGTCACATATGATTACACAAGTCTTAAACAAACTAAAAATAAACAACAAAAAAAAGTCGGTAGCAAAAGAGTTCCAAAATTCCATCCAAGTCTGTCCAGCGCAGCTGTTTAAGAGGACTAGGGTGACAAAGGTTTGTACATTCAAGAGTGGAGGACACGCGTCCGCTCGCTAGCTGTGCGTTGAAGAGAATGTGGAAAAAATTTTTCGCCTCCGTGTTTTGTCGGACGGCCAGTCTGGTCCTGGAGAATAATTTCTCTACATGAAAGTAGATCTTTATCTATTATTTTTATGTCGGAGGCCGCTGTACATACTCCAATCATATCTAAAAAGATCATGTTTTTTTAGTAGGGAACTTCATAATTGACAGACTTCTGAAAATTTTCATTTTCAACCAACTTCCAAAAAAGGAGGAGATTCACAATGAAATAAATAAAAAATGTTTAATTCGGTAGCGTGCAACGAACCAAATTAAAAAATCTTTAGTATTACATAATATAAACAAGAAAATTATACATGCCACAGAAAAGGCATTAAGACTCAGCTCTAGGAGCTGCTTTTCAGTCTCCGCCTGATCACCAGTGCTGCCACACAGACCCATGAAATTACAATATAAAACGATACAATGAAAATTAAAGTACAACTAAAGTGCATGAGCTGTTTTATATAACACAATTTTATTAAACTTCTCGACACACAACCACCATGCACAGGCGAAAGTGGGGTATCCATTTAGGCCAATGTACCAATGTAGTTTAAAGATATATGATTTTAAATGTTCACATAATAATTATTAACTACCTCACTAAAGACCAATTTGAATGCACTCTTTGACAATTGAGTAACCATTTCTTACATGAGAGTTTGAACGAGGAGACGGATGAAAGTGCTTTTATTGGAGGTGGAATATCGTTCTAACATTTGGAAGTTGCATATCGGAAGCTACCCTGAAAAGATACCAAATGCGGCTGGGGAACGATGAGGTTTAAAATACGTTCCGAGCGAGGGTGAAGTTCCCCTGAGCTTTTTAACCAATTTAGTTTGGATGCTAGATAGTAAGGAGTATTATTATTTTTTAGATTAAATAAAATTGTATTCGTTTTTAGTAAACGGAGATTTTTCATATTGAGTATATTATATGTATTTAGAAATGGGGAGATGTAGGAGTGCCGAGGAACGTTGTAGCAGTATCTAATACATGAATTTTGGACTCTTTGTACCTTCTGCTCAGTCTTCTTTGATAAGCAGGGTCCATAGACAACATCGCAGTAATCTAGGTGAGATGAGTGTGAGACTAGTGTGTCCGTCAACTTAGTTCTTACTGCAACACTTAGAGATTGTCTAAACTTGTATATATTTTTAAGTGCAGCATAGAGTTTCCCTACTATTTGTTGAATATGATGACGAAATTAGGTCCTTAATGGTATCACATTTACCTTTTTTTGCTAGCGGCTTGATTAATGAGATTTTCCAAGAAGTTGGAAAGTCTCCACTACGATTTTTCTCGTTCCACTTGCTTGCGAGCTTTGCGATCGTAAACTCAAGTGAGATAAGGGGTGTTATGATATGTCAAATGGAGACATAAGATTAAGTTTTAAGATTGCCAATTTGACATCGCCCAAGAAATGGGGAGGTGCGAGCGTTTTGTGAGCGTGAGCAATTGTGTCATTAATGACGTTGTGGGAAGGCACATCAAGGTGGAAAGTCTTCAGCGAGGAATGAACGGTGGGAGCGTAGGGCGATATGCTCAACCACCGCAAAGGAAGATCTTCGTGTCCGGGCTAGTTGGAGTTGCCTTATCGACCGCGCCTCGCCGACAGTTGTTCAACGGAAGGTCTATATACACGGTGACATTGTCGCGGTTAGGATTAGGTTTCCAGGGTGTTCGGTACATGCAATGTGACTACTAGGTACCTCTTTCTCACATGAGATCGGCGTGAAGTGGCGGCAATGTTGTCACGTCTAGTGATGGTGTTGTTGTCGCGTTTCGGGCAGCGCATCTGCTGGCCTTCTGGTCGTGCAGACGTCCATGGGCATCGGTAGGCACTTCGGTGGCTGCTGCCTGCTCGTCTGCCCCCTTGTAACATAAAAAAAAGGTACCCGTTTCAAACCCCATCGCCTTTGGGGTATTATTGCGCCCACTCCTTAATACAAGCTTTTAATTTAAGCTTAGTAGGAGGGGACAAAAGGGAACATTAGACATACCTAAAAAGTATTTCTAATATTCTTTTAAAAGAAAAAAAAAAACATTTTCGAAGAATTCGGTTTAGTGTCCTTCAAGGCCGGCAACGCATTTGCGAGCTTGCTCATGGTGCAGACGTCCATGTGCGTCGATAGGCACTTAGGTGAACCGCCTGCCCATTTGCCCCTAGTAATATAAAAGAAAAATACATGAAAATTAATCAACATGACCTTATATCAAAGAATATATATATATCATAAAAGTGATGGAGTCTGTATGTCGCATGTAATCATTGATGTTTATTACGTCTCTGAGTATTGGCTTTGCGGTTATAGATGCTCGCAGATGTAGTACAAGAGCCTGTGCATCAAAAGGGAATCCTAGTTTAAAAAAAAACCATAAATTAAATCAAATTGCGGCGAAGCATATTAAACGATTTATTCATTTACGTTAACGAACTTGGAAGTTTATTACATCAGTTTAATTATTAGATTTAAAATGTAATATATAAAAACTTGCGGCAAGGAAGTGATGGCGTTTCTTTGTTCCACAATAATGTATTTACATATTTACAAATCGGTTTGGGATTATTTTAAATAGATCACAGGATAACTTTTTATTATACCTAGTACTAGAAAAAAAGCCGAATGTACAGTTTCATCACTCGAATTTTACGATTTTTTAACCCCTTCTCCCGTCCTTGTCACAGATTGTCAAACTTTCGAAACCTCAGTGTGACATCGCCTAGCCAATAAAACAGCAGTTCCTTTAAAATATTTTACGTTGTATGTTAATAAAAGTTAAAAAAAAGACACATGTCGTTGTCACACAATATCGTATTTTGAAGATATCCTCCTTCTCCTTTAGTGTATGACGTAGTTTATGGATGACTCCAAAGTTGTTTCTCATTGGCATTAAACTAAATAATAAACTAAGTATTTAGTCGACGATCGGAGCAGTGAACTAAGACGCGATTAGAAACGCGCTAGTTTACTTCAGATAACACATGACATATGTACCAGCTCCTCCCCTAATAAATTAACAATGGTTTCCTGTATAGATTCAGTAATTAACCATAATTTTAATAAAAAGTCTGTTTTATCTGAATTTCGGTAAGTTACCAAGCTATATTTAAAGGGAATGAATATCGCCGCCGCCTCTTGGACTATAATTTCACAAGTTGCGACGTTATTGCTTGCAAATAACCGAAGGACTATTTTTAAACTCTAGTTATTATTCAAAGCGGACGGTATTCATATCGCTCGTATAGCAAGAACTAATATGTACACACATACTAGCTGTTTCCTGCAGCTTCGTCGACATAAAATTAAAGATACTTCCTTAATGTGGCCCCATAGAAAACCCGTTCTTATCTCTACTAACTACGTCTCTGTCTGAGCTCATCTTTGTACGTCCGCGGTTTTCCAAATTTCTTGATACGTTACATGTCCCCTTTATATATAATCGCCCATAGCCGACGGAAACGTGTCATGGCTGGCCCGTTGGCGCAGTGGGCAGTGACCCTGCCTTCTGCTCCGAGGGTCGTGGGTTCGATTCCCACCTCGAGTTTGGGTGTATTATCCATATGTATATATTTATAAAAAAAAAATATTTGTGTATAACAGGCGGCTGTTACCTAAAACACAGGCATTAAGTTAGGAATTAATCTACCTTAGGAACAGACGTTCGTGTGTCATATAAACCTGTATATATTTATCATTATTATTATTATATCCGAGTTTCATATTTGGGAAGGCACGTAAAACAGTGGATCCCGATTAAAGTCACTGATTAATATTAGCCGTCGCAGGAGTTGTAGGAGTTCCGGGGATGACGTCAGATGGCAGTCGGTCATCTTAACTCGTTCACGCACATTCTTTGCAATTTATGCGAGCTCTGGTACAAGAACGGGATAAACGCTATGTAGAAGAAGAAGTTACAAAAGAGACGAGATATGATACCGTATGACAATTTGATTTTTATTTATTGCTCTACAAATTTTGAAATAGCTTGAGATGATAAGTAAAGAAAGAGAGAGAGATAACTGTAAAGAAAGAAGAAAATTATGACAGAGTCGCCTCAAAATAATTTTTGGAAGTCAAATCTTCTTTTGCCAAAAATAAAATCAATTTGCTCATAGTAGAAACGTTACGTTAACATCATTGTTGACAGTATGTCTTAAAATGGCTACCCATGACCACTCAACCACTTATACTGTCGGCCATCTACCACCTCATCTCATCGTGGAAATGACAGCCCCAAATAAGAAACCCAGTTGGGTTTCTTATATTTAATCTATAGAAGAATAATGAAACACAAAAAGTGAAAAGACAGAAAAATCTAATGAATATGATAAAATACAAATGGCGTGGACTATAAATAAAAAAAAAAAAACATTTATACTGACTTAGACGGGTCCTCAAGCTGCATCGCACCTTAACCCAGATATCTAGGAAGCGGAACTGTGCAACATAGCCTACTTGTTCATATCAGCTTGACTATGATTGTCTAAAAGTACCCGCAGGAGGTTAAATATTAAATTACTTTGACATTAAATTACCTGTGGTAGATAATGTTACATTTTCCTACCTAACAGCTCAAAAAAATGCCACCTTTTGTGTTTGTACAAAAATAATTTAGAAGGAAGATGAAGGGACTACTGAAGAATTGGCTTATATGTGCACCATAACATATGACTCCTTTAACCTAGCGTTATCCCGATCTATTACCAGGGTCCACTTAAAATGCAGAGGATGATTGATTCTAGCAAATTAATAACACTTTGTGTAATTCTGTTCACCGGTTGGGGTACTTCTGTTTTTTGCTGAGGTTTTATACAGATTTATAAGAGGAGAAGCTCGATTTAAACTATATGTAACTTCAAAAGATTACACCAAGAAGACTTTAATATCATACTTTGATCCTGTGCTACGGACATATTTCTCTATACTCAAATCCTATTATATTTACCTAGCATTCGAGATATTTAATGCTGCCTACTGTACATTACTCACTATGCATCAGCTGATTTATGTGACTTCAAATAAAATCAAGTCACAGAATAGACACAAAATTTCATTTACGGTATTTTTCGCCCACATTTTCTGCTAACTTGGACCTCTTGCAAAAGTCGATTGAGCAAAAAAAAATCCTAAGGGCTCTTACACACTCTTATAATGAGCACACAATAAAACAAAGGATCATAACAACCACTTCTCACGCACTCGAATATATCAAGCTCACCTTCAAGGATTTAGGAACGGTTACGACTAAGGGACCTTCAAGGAAAGAGCATACTCAGTTTTCAAATTCCGGCAACGCATCTGCGAGCCCTTCGGTGTTGCAGTTGTCCATGGGCGTCGGTAGTCACTTAGGCGAGTGCCGGCTGCTCGTTTTCCCCTTGTTATATAAAAAAAGCATAGGAGTAAAAGACAGACATTTCATAATTATAAACAAACACTTGAATACTATTTATGTGTCTGTATATAAATGTATAATTCATACGTATTTGTGATGTAAATATGTATTATGATGCTGAATATATGTATTTGCATATAAGACAGAAATATTTACATAACTCTTATTCTATCTTATATTATGGGTTTTCTATTATAGGTGGACTTCATGGTAAACTATTACAATATTAATGTATACAAAGATATATATATATATATATATATATATATCTTTGTATACATGAAGAGTTTGTTTGTTTGAACGCGCTAATCTCCGGAACTACCGGTCCGATTTGAAAAATTCTTTCAGCATCAGATAGTCCATTTATCGAGGAAGGCTATAGGCTATGTACCATCACGCTAAAACTTATAGGAGCGGAACACCAAAGAAGAAAGTTTCAAAATCGGCGGTTTTTTCCCCTTTTGAGAGCTTCCGCTGGTTGCGCTGTGTAAACGGTTGAAGTTTCGGAAAAATCATGTATGACGGAATTGTTCCCCTTTAAAAGTTCTAAATAAAAATCCGCGACAGCATATGTCTATCTCTTAAGGTTGGCCCCCTATTACTCTTTTAATGCTAACCAAAATTGTTCTAAAATAACGCATTACTTGCGAAGGTGTTTTTATAATCATGATATTAATCTTTATCCAAAACCAATTTTTTAAGCCCCTAAGTGATAAAAGTGGTCGAAGTCGCGGGGTACGTCTAGTGCATAGATATTCTTAACTTACACTAAAAATACATGGGCCTGTCTTTAATGCAAAATTGTCTAGATCAAATCATTTCTTTTTTTTACAATATTGAATATTATCAAAAAAAAATCTTATTAGATTTTATTAGTAATATTTTACTTTTCTTTTGTTGTTGTCGTTATTTGTTACGATTATTTTTTTTTATCTGATACAAATACTGTAACAATGCATTCCCCAACAAAATCCGCGTTTCTACTTGTATAGTTCGCCCTTATTCGGACGAGCGTTAAAAAAGCGTTGCTTTAAATCTCGGCGTTGGCGTTTTTTTAGCGTCGTCCATACCAAAGTATACCGAATACGTATATACGTTGAAAAAAGACCATTGCGTTGAAAAGCGTCGCGTTATAAAAGGGCTGGACCGGGTGAACATAAACTTCGGAATTTATATGTTCTATTTGAACGCCTTTTTATAGCACGGGGAAAAGACTCTAATGCGAATGATATTACATAATTTTGCACAAAAGCTAGAATTCTTCAATTCGGCTGCAGACCAAAAGGACTTCAAGCCTGGCGCTACCTATAATTGGATAAATAGATAGGAGTAAAAGGACATAAAGGTAGATGGAAAAGAGGAAAAGGATGCGGATAATACTGTCATGGACGATATAGAGGAGTGACTATAGCAGCTAGGGTAGTCCGTGGTCGCGTACCCGTAGTAAATCCGATCAGTTATCGGAAAGTTAAAAAGAAAGATCCACCCCTTGGACAAAAGGAATGACCTATATATGGACTTAAAAAAAAACTTAAATTATAAGTTTTTAAAAACTTATTTAAAGAATAAATATTTATATTTCTAATTAATCATCCCCTAAAATGGGAAAAAACAGGCACAACCCGTTAGGGTCATATTAGGGTGTAAATAAGTTGATATCAGATGAATATATTATTATATTTTTATATTTACATTATTTATTATTGTTTATAACAAGAAAATAATACGACCAGTAGTGTTTTTTTTTATTATTTATACATGATGTGGTCAGGTACGTCGTGGTGTCATAATTTAGAGGGTCCGCTATTAGATGTCATTTATCATCTAATCAAACAATGAGAAAAACACCATCAGTTGTAAGACTTTGGTACTGGGAATATTACGTGGATAGATGACGCGAGACGTCCCGCGTAATATACAATCGATAGACAAAACTGACATATGAGTTAGTCGCAAAATTTGACGGCCATATTTATTAGGGAAGGGCACCGTCCCGATGCGTTAGCTGTGCTGGTGGGGCGTGCTTTACTCGCCGATCACGCACTAGGCCCAAACTCGTCGCTATTATGCAACCGCCTCACACGGACGAGGATCACATCCCCGCGGTCGCGGCACCCGCTTGCCCTGCCCTGCCCGGACGGAGACTCCCGCAATCCTCATTCAACTCACGTAAGGTAGCGGCTCCGGGACCGGGTTTTTGTAATAGTGCAACAGGTAGAAAGGAAAGGATTGCGAGCGTTCCGAGCGGGACGACACTATCCAGCCGTCCTCGTCTCGGCGCAGGAATGCCGCGCGCGGCTCTAAGCACATCCGACACACACTGCCCTAATGCGCCTGCCCTGCGGGTCGACTAGCGGGACGCCGAGTTAGTGAAATTATAATGAAAGGGAATCTGCGCATTTTTAACAATTTTCGGGTGTGTTTACATTGGCCTCTCCGTGCCATCCCATAGGTCACGCGATTACTATAAGTAACAAATGCAGTAACAGGTTTGTCGCTCAAATTCTTTGTACTACGTAAGATAATTACACGAATAAAAGACCAAAGTCTCCCTACAAGGAGTATTATTAGAATCGTAACGATATGCCGATTCTTTGGAAGTTTTGCAATTTCGTATCGTATGTTGTTATTCATACAGATATGTTGACAACATGCTTAACATTTCTCGTCTTCGGCGACATCAGCGGATGAATTATTTTATTGGATATTTTGGTTGTTGGATAACCGATCGAAGCGCTGAAAGAAAGTAAGTTTTTAGAAAGACTACTGCTTATATAAAGTTAGACATACAACGAGTCTATTCTATAATTTATATTTTAATGATGTCTTATGTATTTACATGATACTTCTATTTTAATCAAATGCAATTAAGCAAAATGTTTCCTTTGTAGATCTACTTTCGTATTACTATCGCCAAATGATTGTTCGTAGGCAAAGAATATAGAAAGTTGGCAAAGAAAACTTGTTCTATCAGAGCTCGACCACTGAAGCAGTATTAGCAGTAGCTGTAGCTTATTGGTACAAAATTAGGGGTTTCACAAGGATCGCTCTCAGGTCCACTATTGTGTATACGCTACAGATCCACGATATAGGTAAATCCATTAAAACGTGCTAAATGCGCTCATATCACATGCACTCGCATTATCCGTATAGAATATAATATAAATAAATTTACTATTAAGAAAGTACAAGCTTTTAAATACCTTAGAGCCTCAATAACTCAACGGTATAAGGTATGGACTGAAATCCGCAAGGTACCCGGTTCAAACCCCACCACTGTAGGGGTATTGTCGCACCCACTTCTAATTCAAGCTTTTAATTAAAGCTTAGTAGGAGGGGAAAAGGGAATATAAGTCCTACTAAGCTTAAATTAAAAGCTTGTATTAGGAGTGGGTGCGACGATACCCCAACGGCGGTGGGGTTTGAACCGGATACCTTGCGGATTTCAGTCCATACCTAATACCTGTTGAGCTTATTGAGGCTCTAAATTTATATAGTCCCGATCATCCTTATCCTATCATACTTAATTTTATATATCCCCGATTTAAACTGGCTCTGTAGTTTATCTCTACGATTACAGATTTTTTGATGTATGTTGATTGTCCTAAAGGCAACGTAAATTTCACGTTTTCTGATCGTTTCTGCAATTCGCAGAGATGCTGGTCCTATATAATTTAGTGAGGACTTGAAGAATTTATTCTTACTTTATCAGTTGGCACTGGGTACAAGAGTTTTTTAGCTAAAGATTTATATTTTTTATTAATATTATAGTCAACTGCACAGAAAAACCGACTATGGTTTATGTTGCACTGACTACATTTTATAAGTAAAATTGTCTCTTAATAAAAAAATAAAAAAACTAATTTACAATAGTATTCGTTTGAATATACCATCTGGTATATGATGTGTATGTAATTCCTTATTCATTTGATCATTTAACAAACCTATACCGGCTTGTTATGTTTAACTATTTCCAATTGGTCCGTCAGATGTAGTCTGATGCCTTTATCGCAGGGATGTAGAATTTTCAAGAAATGGTTATCTAACTGATGTTTTGCAAAATCACACTTGAGGATTATTGTTTTTGAATTTGGCCACATGTTTTTTATAGAGAAATGTAATTATATATAAAGGTAGTGAAATGAGCCTATATACGTAACAATGGAATGCTGCCAGTTTATATTGCAACGGAAGACGTGAAGAGGCGGGTAGGTATGGTCATCTTTTGCGAAAAATACCAAATTAATGTCTGCAACTAACTCTCGTTTATAGTCAAGTCTAGAAAATTAATGAACTGTCTACCTTAACATCCAGTTTGAATTTTATTTTAACGCGCGTTTTATTTAAATTGTTGAAGAAATATATTCAGTTGTCTCTCAGTGCCTGTCCAGTATAAAACAATGTCGTCAACCTACTTATACGACAATAAAATATTTTTTTCGTTGACAATATACGTATTTGGACTCGTAAACGTTCATAAAGGTTACTGCCATTAAAGGACTCAAAGGGGAGGAATCCATTGCAAAACCTTTCCGTTTATGGTAGAACTGACCATTGAAAGTGAAGTAATTTTGACTCATACAAATTTCGGTCAGTTCTAGAATGTCATTAAATTCACCAAGACGAAGCCGTTATCGTTATAAAATTTCTTGAAAAATATGATTTTTTTTTAACATCTGTACCAAGTGATAGTAATTTACATTGTACGGATAAACTTATTTTGTCTGTTTGACGCGAGAAAGTCTATTTTTATGGCATATTCTAGTTTAAAACTAGTTATATATGAGTTTTTTTTAAAAAGGTTGCTAATTGATAAACTGGGGCTCCAATATAAGAGACATCTGAAGCATGAATACTGTCTGCCAAGAACTCATATAGATAATATATCAATTCGTTCGGTGACAACTAAAAAATATGGTTTTTAGGAAAATCACAAAAAAGCATTTACGACTTATTCCGCGCATAATTCGATAAAAACAGCATTATAGTAACAAATTATATATATTAACAATAGTGAACAAACCTATTAATGATATTGAGATGTTATTTTAATGATATTTTATTATTTGTTTGTCTTTTTAACTATTATAAGGTTTTAGATAAAAATATCCTTGGACATTAATCGGGTCCCACTGTTTAACGTGCCTTCCGAAACACGGAGGAGGTCGGATATCCAATATAAACCAGTGCTTAGTATCTGCCTTAGGAGCAGACATCCGTGTGTCAAATAATCCTATATATTTATATTTTGTCATTAAATGGTAGCAATTGATCATCTGTACAACTTGTGACTGGAGTTTTTATAATACATGCTAAAAATTTACATAAATGCAAAGAAATATTTAATTTCTTGTTATGTATATAAATAACAAATACTGTTTTTAAAATATGCAAATATTTATTAATTTTTTTTATTATTACTTTTACTGAAGTTGTTGAAAGCATATAATTTACAAAAAATTAAATAAGAGACTCACTTTTAAATGGGTCTTCGAATGTTCTTTAAATAATTCTTTATTAGGAAATACCTCATCGCAGATTAAGCAATTTATTATCTCTGCATCATCTTGAATCTCTAGCTTTATTGCAAACTTTTTCTCTTCAGTGCTAAGATCGGGAGACAAGTACTCCTTGTCAATGATTTCATCATCTGATTGTTCAAGCCACAGATTATCAGTGGAAGCATTACTTCCAAGACCATTTCCTCTTTCTTTATACTCACTGTTGTCTTCATACTCATATTGTGTTACCTCTTCAGTATCCAGAGGTTCATGTTTTACATAATCAACTAGGAACATATTATTTTCTTCATCTTCATCTCCTATTGTGTTCAAGTCACCAAAATCATTCGTTGCTTTTGCTTCTTCATCATTATCCAGGTATTCAAAAATGATCACATCACAGTAGTTTGGTTTGAATACCTTTTGGACTAAATTGGATGTAAGATTATTTATATCACGGCTAACTCTTTTTATGTCTTGTATTCTTAACTAAAAAAAATTGATAAACCTTTTTAAATAATTATAAACCTATATATAAAATATAGTTGTTTTGAATATTCAAATTGCACTAGTCTGTCCTATAATTTCAAAAGGTAGTAGCTTAGTCAATAGCCAGAATTTGATGATTGTTTTGAATGCTAGATTTAGCAATTCATTCCGCAGCCTTCTGACAGATGGATGATCCATTCTAACACTGGTTCTAAGAAAACCTCTGACCTCTTAGAATTTTCGGAAGGCACATGAAACAGTGGGTCCCGTTTAATGTCACTGAGTGCTATAAGTTGGGAGGTTATGAGGCTTCTGAAGATGACGTGAGACGGCAGTCATCTTAGCCAGCCCCACAACCACATCCTCTGCAATTTAAGCAGAACGCTAGAAAGAAGAAGAATAATTTCCATAATTACAACTAAAATGCAAATATACTAGTGCACATATATTGATACAGAATGACATATTTAAGTCCTGCTGCTTCAAAAATGACAGCTTAATCATTGAGAAACCAGTAGTTTAATAAGGCATTCCTCTCTTCATCCTTAAAAAGAGAATTATTAATGACTTTACAAATGGACAGTTTTTTTTTTTGTAAAACTTGAATAAAAATGTATATATATATATATATATATATACAAAGAAAACTGTCTCTTGCAACATATACTTACTATTTTGTGTTTTTCAACTAATTCTGCTATTAGTGAATTAGTCCTCAAACTTTTATCTCTAAATGTTTTAAATTTTTTTAATCTTGTAGTACATTCAATGCAAAGGCTTGCTTCTTTACAAAGCTGAAAACAAATTAAAAATTATTACATAAGCTACGATCAATTGTCACGAACGCATATACACATACAGACACATTTATACTTTAGATATTATTCCGAAAATTAAAATTTTATTTAAGGTAATCCATTCTTAATATTTTTATTTATATTACAAGAAGTACATGAACGTGCGTTGCCGGCCTTTATAAAGGTTCAGAAGCCAAATTGACAACAATACCATCACTGCCCAATTTGGCTGCACACCAAAAGGACTGAAAGGGTAGCACAACCTCTATTTAGAAAAATATTCTGACAATTACTCTGTTTCTAATTATTTTGACCATAATAATTGAATTTTTTTATAATTAGCGGTTTTGTAAACTTTATATTTAATATTTACTCAAAAAAGGTACAATTTTCATGCTTAAATTGTACTAATGATACTCATTTATATTCTTTTCCAACCTTATACTTTAAATCCATATGAATAAAAATGATTCGAAAATGTGTGTAGGCCAAAATTCATAACTCTTTTTTTTTTGTATTGCTTGTTACTGTCAGGACTAGTTTTGTATAGTCAAAACATTTTGCCTTCATGTATGTATGTTAAGGGAAATTTTCAAAATATACCTAATTAATAAAGAATAATATAGGCTACTTTACTTTTAGCAAATTAATTAGGTCAAATCCACACAAAAAAAAAATTAAAATCCCCAAAATATAACAAAATCTCTGAATTTACGCAGACAAAGTTGCAGGAATCAGCTTGTAGGTTATTCAGGGCAAATATCTAAATGAACTTACCATTAGTCCTGTTAGATCTTCATATGCTTGTTTCAATTTGTGCTTAGTTATTGATACCAATTTGCTGTCTGTGTCTAGACATATTAAGCATACCTGAAAAAAAACTCCTTTATATTAAACATACTTGAAAATATTTCCTTAATAAAATACAGACTATAGTCAGTTGGTCATTTACAGTAACTTTGGACCATTAGTCCAATTGTAGCTTTTCAAACCGATATAAGCCTGGTAGTTTAAACTTTTTTTTTAATTAGCATATTGTGTCCAACTGCTGGGCAAAGGCCTTCCCCTTCTTGATCCAGCTTCTTCTTTCCTGGGTAAATCTCATCTACCAATTCCCTGCAAAGTCCCGCTACCTCTTCCTGTCCCTGCTTGATCGTCGGCAGCAATTGGTGGGCATCCGGGAAGTCGCGATAATGGCCGTCCTTTGCGGGTCCAATTGATCCACATGCCCAGCTTATTCCTACTTCCGCTTAGCAGACTTCTTCCCTACATACATTACCCAAGTAATGGAATGTAGGGTGGTGTTGCAAACTCTATCAGTTTTTTATTTAATTTACTGTAGTTTTAGCCTTGAGGCAAGATTTTCTATGAAAGGAACCAAGACTCAAAGAATAACCAACAGCACAAAACATGGGGTTGAGGTTGACGGGCAGCTTATAAGCTATACAGTCTTGTTTAAAATCAAACAGTCAAACCAAACCGAAAGACGTATTGATAATGCCTGAAAGAGCTTCTTGGACATGGGGGATTACATAAGGAGCAACCTTGCCGTATCTCTAAAACATAAACTCCCCAACATGTATATTCTGCCAGTCCCAACTTATGATGCACAAACTTGGTCATTAACCGCAGAGCAGAAGTCCTGACTTAAGGTTTGCCAAGAGGCAACATAGTAGTGACCAAGAAACATAGCCTGTTTTCATGTAAAGGTGTCAATATTATAATTTTGAAAGAGACACCTCATGTCAAAGTCTAAACTTTTTATTCATATATACTTTTTTATAAGTTCTTATGAAGCTTATATGTATAATAATTATTATTTTTTTAAATCATTATTTACTTACTTTAGTTCCAATTTAATGACTTTAAATCTAAGCTTACAAGGGTTCCTCATGCCCTGCATTGAGGAGAGTTGACAAAACACTCGTTAAAATTATAGTATTTAATTAATTAATTGCATACTTAATTTTACACAGACAGTAATGCTGGACTACTTTTTAGTTACTTATTTAGTATTTACCTGTACTACAGAAGGCAATGCATCAAATCGTAACCTCTTAATGCCATCATCCAGGTAGAAATCAGTAAATAAGAAATGCTTTGAGCAAACCACAGACTCTTTGGATATTTGACTTTCATTTTTATTTAGGATTCTCAACCAGGCTGCTCTTGGAACTTCTTTAGTTGGAAATCTGTAACAAAAGTATTAATTTGCAGTATAATTAATGTATGATCCATATTACCTATCAAAATATCTTTTCATTTTCTAACTTTCTTTCGCACTATCCACTAACCTCAGCGCCTAAAAAAAACCTTGTACTTATACTGTCAATGAGGTCAGCCCTTCAAATCATTTTAAAAATATATTCAAAAATGAACGTAACCTATTGTCTATAAGTTAAAATATTGTATCAAATACAATTTTATTCAGAAGTGAATTCTATAAAAAATTCAACTCGTGAAGGTCGGCGATTTTATATCTGATATGAGAATGTTAAAGATAGATTTCAAACTTTTTAGCACTTCCAGTTCAAACACTAGGTATAATTTTAAGTATTACAGACGGTGCAATACTAAGTCTTAAAATATATTACGGTAAATTTCATTTGTCACAAACATACATACGCATGAAATGTAATTTCCTCGCAGTTTTTTGATGTGTATTTACAATACGGTACACAACAACAATACATTTTTCAGTTTATCTCATGGATGAAGAAAATCTTCTTTTCTACATAAACCTTGGATTTATGAAAATAGACGCACAGGGAAATAGTAAGTAACTGAGTCAAATCACTATTGGGATAAAATAAATGATCTACGTAGCACAATAACACATCTGATCACGCTTTCATTTATGGTTTTTACAGATAAAGTAGCGTAACCACAGAGTATATATTATTATCATGATTACAGTACAATATATTTATCAATAGAAAATCGATTAATCGTTTAGAATTAATTACGACGTTCTAAGACCATTGTTCTTTTTGAGTATTTCGTTGCCTCTTTAAATTTGTACAAAAAAATTGGTTGTCTATAAAGTCAGCTTACCTGATAATGCAGAACAATTAGGCCGATTATGCCTGGCTATCGCTTGTTCCGCGCTTTTGCTTGCACGCTCCGCACGGGTTGCCAATTAGAAGTATTTCTTAACAGACTTACCGAATTTTTATGTACTTAAATGACGTTTTATTTGACCCTAAAAAGTGTTAACCGGCAATCTGGGATCTCAAAGCAATTCGGGAGTATCAACAGAAGTAAATACGAATTGACAGATGTGTAGGTAACAGTGACATCAGTCAAAGATAAAAGCCGAAGGTCGATAAATAGTGGAAGATCGATAGAAGTAGGTAAGTCGATATAGGTCGATAAACGTCGTTTAAAAGTTGATAGTTAGCCGTGTGTCATATAGTCCTATGTATTTATTTATTTAGCTATCCTCATTAAATTATATCTCCCACTCAATTTCCGTTCGCACTTCGCCCGATGATGCACATCCGTAATACTCTCGGTATGCATAAGCCAGATTACTTCCCATGTCGCGTCCCCCAAGCGTATGTAATGAAGTTTTACTTCAAAAAACAAAAAAAACTACAAACACGCCTAACGAAGTTGTCACGTAAAAATCGACGTGTTTTTGCAAAAGTATTTCATTTTGAAAGTGTCTTATTTTTTAAACCAAAACAGTCATTAAGTTATGTTAATTTCATAATTTGAACTATCAATATTTTCGTTGCATCACGCGTGGATCATCAATATCGAAGCGCTTTACCACTCACTACTGAATTAAGGAAAACACAGAGATTTGGTTGATAAAGTGTTATTTATTCAGGAATCATTTATATATTTTATATATAACTATACGCAATATTATATCCGACGTGACACGATACATTAAATCTTACATAGCAAATTTTACAATAAAAATATATACGGTACAATTTTCTCAACGGCGCTCTTTGTTTTGTAGGGTTAATTCTTTAAATTGCATATTTTCTTTTCAAAGATTCTTTCGACAATGACCTGCGTATTTCCTTCTTTTTTAATTTTCTTACCAAATTTCAAGTGAATTGGTGGATTTATTATGAGTAGTCAAATGTCTTTTTAAAGCGCGTCGCTCAGTAAATTTGCTATCGCATAGATGACACGCGAATGGTTTCTCACCAGTGTGAGTTCTCATATGACTTTGCAAACCAACATATTGTATAAATTTTGCATCACAAATGTCACAGGAATATGGTTTCTCACCAGTATGGACTTTTATGTGCCGCTGATGATTAGAGTATGTCGCACAATGCTTGAGTCACTTGTAGCCAGTACCCATACGACTTTGAATGTTTAGGATATAGAGGACAAATCGTTGACGTTTAACATATTTCTTAGAAATATATATTATTATAATTTACACACAATTGATGGATATTATTAATTTAAGGGGAGGAACTGTTATATATGTCATGTGTTGTCGTTCACAGAATAAACCAGTGCGTTTCTAATCGTGTCTTAGTTCACTTCTCCGATCGTCGACTTAATAGACTCCTGTCTACTTACCTTTATTCACATGATTTTTGGGAAGGTTTTAAAAAAAGAAAGAAACGAAACCTCAAAACAATAAACATACTGAGTTGGTTGATACTTCGGAAAACGTTCAGAGGCACGAACATTTCGCGCCGTTCGAGTCAGAGAGTAGAGTGTAATTTTGATGAAAGTATTCGTTCTAGGCCCGTAGAAGTCTCCATCATGTCACACTTTTAATCAATGATAATGCAAGCCACGTTGATACTAAGGAGGGACCGCTGTGAGCCCAGCACGAGTATTTTCAGAGCCGACTCTTTAACTCGAAAGGTTCGAGATGTTTGTGCTGGGGCATCAGTAGACGGCGTTCGTATAGGGCCTTTTGTCTGGCCATAAGTCGGGTAAGACAACATCTGCCAAGTCCGCTAGTATTTATATATTCATTTCATAAAATAAATTAAGTTTAAAGTATCAAATAAGTAACACTATCACGTGCTACAACGTTTTGAGCTATTTCAAACAGCTGTTGAGCTTTGACAATGGAGTGACCGATTGCTATCCGTTCCACATCTCGAGATAAACCTCTTAAGAACGTATCAGTGACAGCCATATTGGAAATCTTGAAGATACAGTTGAGATTAAATGGAACTGGATTTAGAGCAAGTGTTAAATTTAAAGTGGTGGGATGGGTATACACTTTCCTTTATTAAGTTACCGATTATCACGTATTATAATTATGTTATGTATTAATTTAATTATTTAGAAATTGTTCTTTTTAAATTCAACTTCTTTATTTATTTTAAATTCAAAAACATTAAGTTGACCACCTGCATTATATAGTCCAAATATTTTTTACTATTGTTTCTATATACTTATTTATTATAACTTGTCTACCTACCGTTATCTCAGGGTCCGCCTAAATTGCAGAGGATGTGACTGTGGGTCAAGTTAAGATGACGACTGCCGTCTGACGTCATCCCCGGGACCCCCAAAATATCATGACTGATATTACTGAGTGACATTAATCGGTACCTATGGTTTTACGTGACTTCCGGAACACTAAGGTGGTCGGATATTTGAAATCAGTGTTAGAATGGGTCACCCATCTATAATTCTCTCGTGGTAAGAACTGCTTAACCTAGCGATCGACTCGAATGCAGGCCACTATGATGAGCAGGATAACCTACTTTTAAAATATAACTTACATTCTGAATAAAACAAATTCCATGACTAGTTTTAAAGTTATTTTAAGTATATACGTTAATTATAAATAATAGTAAAGATGCTTCAGTCTAAGAATGCATGCCCCTCCAAAGTGTACACCTCTACATGCAAAATAGCGCATAGACGCAAACACGCAATTTAATTAGAGGTAGCGCCACGCTGCAGTCCTTTTGGCTAGCAGCTGAATTGAGATGCGCGTCCGGATACCAGTACCTCTTTCTCACTTAAGATCAGCCTGAAGTGACAGCAATGCTGACACGTCAAGTGATGGTATTGCTGTCGAGGTTCGTTCGGTTTGTAAGACTTCCCGGTGGCTTAAACTCGTCATCAAAGGCCGGCAATGCATCTGCTAGCCTCCTAGTCATGCCGATGTCCTTGCGCTCATGGACATCTAAATAGTAGACATACATACATGGAATAGTTAATAAAAATACTTGTATATGATATAGACAAATATGTTCATTTATATCAAGTTTTCTACTTTAGGAAGAGACTTGTCGGTATGTTAAGAAAAACATTTTTAAATTAAAAGGAAAACAAAAAGAAAAATTTCAATGATCAGGTAGTGTGGCCGGGGACTATATGTAGTTCACAAAGTATTGTAGAACTTTGTAGACTTCAAGGACAAAAATGTACAAACACTTTGTGCTACGTCTGGCTCCGTTATTAGACTAAGTTAAGCGTTATACTGATTATTCTAATTTATTATCGTTGAATATAAAAGCACAAAATCTTTGCTGAGCTGTATGAGTTTACTAATTATTTTAAGGCCCGTAAAAACAGTATAATCCCGCAGCAGTTAGAATAAACAAGGATATTATACTTATTCAGGTCAAGGGGTTAAAAGCGTCATTTAGCGAAGTGTTGCCCGGGCAAAGCGGGCGGGTTATGAATTTAACATATTAGCACTTAGACTATAATATGATACTTGCTATATAGAATAGATTTTACTTGCGGACGGACAGGTACAGGTTAGTAATAAGAAAAAAAAATGCCCAAGAGCGTGTTAAGACACGCATAGAAGGGTTCCGTATCTGATACGCTGTAAGCGTATTTGTTAAATAACTTCCAAAAGTTGTTGTCCAATTTCGTTCAAAATAATATTCCTAGTGGGATTTTAGCATGTTCTATCAACGTGGAAAATGCTATGGAGGGGTGGGGGCACCTTACGGGCAGACTGACGGACGGACGGACAGAGCAAAATTATAAAAGTTCCTTGTAGTACTACGGAACCCTAAAACACAAAACGATTGTGATAAAAGATGTCCGATTAAATATGGAATGTTAACTTTCTATGAAATATGCTTTTTCTCGTCATTTTCAGCCCTTGATAACCCACTATTGGGCATAGGCCTTCTTTTGTTTCTGCCCACTATCCCCTATCCCTTGCCAATCTCATCCAGCCACCTCCTGCCACTCTCCTTACATCATCCCCGCATCAGGCCATGGGACGACTAGGGTCTCTCCAACCCAATCTAGGCCGTTACTACCTACCATTCGTAAACGAAACTTTACTTTGTATTTATATACAGATGACATTGTCTTGTGGCTTGTATATGCCGTCTAGATAATAGATCTGAAAACGAAATATCTCTAGAAAGCCCAGATACTTTCAAAGAGAAATGAGATTTTACTTTGTTGCTGTAGCAAAAATATCGGACGTTTATTAGAGCACGCCTAGTCTCTTTGTCAATGGAGTCGGAGATAGCCTAGCTAGTAATAGTATAAAAATATCAAAGATTCTGAAGAAAATACGGAGCAAATCTTAATTGAAAAGCGAGTGGAGTATAAGAAGTAATCAAGGCGGTTTATCTCTCCGACAATGCGTCGGTCTTGGTTATGGCGGCTTATAGACTCAACCCCTGGCTGGAGTCCAGGGCTTGGAGAAAACGTTGTCTGCAACCTTCGTTTACGGTAAATCAATATGGATAATTTCATAATACAAGAATAGCGTTTTCCTATTCGTCTATAGTGTGTTTGGTAAAATATTCCTTAGGCATCTTCTCTCGTCAACGCATAAAAGTTTTTTTTTCTATGTTACAAGGAGCAAACGAGCAGGCAGCAGGCACCTAAGTGCCTACCAACGCCCATGGACATCTGCCCTACCAGAAGGCTAACAGATGCGTTGCCGGCCTTAAAAAACGAGTTTAGGCATATATGCCGCTAAAAACATGAAAATACTTTAAAAAAACACCGCATTACTTAAGTTTCTATGCATTTTTGGTATAAGAAGACCCATAACGTATAACCCTTTTCCCTCCCGTCTTCCTGTAACAATTTGGTAATCGATTCCTATAATTTCAATTCGAATTACCTTCAGTCAGTTAAAGTAGAAAACGAAATTTTACCTGTAAAATACAAATCGTTACTGATAACGAAAACCAAAAGTATAGCTCCATCGCAGTGACTCAAAAACGCCTTCGCCACATTTCAATGTCCCATCAAGACCTAACCTCCCACGGGACACAATTTCGTTATACTGCAATACTTTTTTTCTATAAATAATAGTCATTACTATATATTCAATTCATACAATAAGCCGTTAAAATAATGTAAATAGAATGAGAGTGAAGCATTTGTTCTTAAAGGTAAATATTGTTATCCACTGTAACATGAAATTACATTAATATTACGTGGTGTCATGTTCCGTGAGGTCCCTCTTGCCTCTCAGCTCCCAGTATTTCTTATTTTACAAACGTGCTCGCGAGATGAGAAATGTTCTAGCAGAGCACAAGAATGAGGTGTTGGAAGATTGCAGAAATATTGTAATTTGGGAAGCTACTAGAGCTGAGATACGCCGAGCATGTTTATTACAAATTTTTGATTAGCGTTCCTTTAGGTTCTTGCTACTGAGTATATCAACAACTTTTTAAATCCCGTTTATCTAACATTTTTGAGTTATCAGTAGTAGTTATATTATACATAAATAGTTTGGAAAATCAAAAGTGCAGCTTGTACAGCTGCCGTTTGTGTTAAGCACCATCTCTCAGAAGAAATCTCTTAATGGTACGGTAATATACCGCTGGGTACTATTTCCAGCTGAAATTTAGTTTTTCGTTAGTTATAAATAAATTATAACGAATAACACACCCATTTGAAATAGGAAACAGCGCGCCGTAATTCTGAGGCAAATACAAAAATCATTAACGTCATAAGTTGACTGGTTCGAACGTGATAGTGCCAGATCCACACACACACACACATCCGGACGTTTAACGAAATATTTTTTAATCATTTTTTTTCTTACACAAAATAACATAAATATGAAAGGTGTAAAAAAAGACTTTCTTTTTAATCTGCGTGTATTTAAATTTATCACTAAGTGCCATACGCTCAATTTTGATTAAGTGAGAGTAGAGTACTTTCCATAACGCTTTGCGTTATGAGTCGAGTAATTTAATCGGTTATAGAACTTAACTTTCTAATAAACTTCAAAGATTACTTGTTTGATAAGGAATCCTAAAACTTGCCTGCATTTCAGTTTATTGTACATTTCACTCGTGCGAAGTGAAGGGTGTCTTTTATTTTTTTATGTTTCCTGCTTTCATCGCGGATTGTAATACGGGCAAAAAGAGAAACGCCATTAAGCGATATTTGCGCAGGTACGATATAAAACAGTCTCTTCAAGAATGATTTACGCGCGAGATTGTACGTTGTAAGGCGACAGTCACACGTCGTACGTTAGAGATAATACGACGCGCGAACCCGTTAGAAATAAATGTTGGACCGTGGAGTTGACGTGCGGTTGTTAAAATAAATAATATCCTCATAGAGCCATGTAGGATTTCCTAACGATTCTCTGGAATGAAGGCACACCGTATACATAGATTTTAAGAAGTAATGACCTATCCTACGTAGATAATTGCAGTTGAAATGTATCTCATCTAATTGTATATTATCTCATACTTTTGATCGTCGATCCCCGACCTTGCTGTGCTATAGTCGTATTCTACCACTAGCTTTATATATAATTAAAGAAGACAGAAGAATGTTCTTCTTGTTCTCGAAGTTTCTTTACCTCTTCATATCTGAAGAAGAATCTTTAAAAAACTTATACCATTATTTCATAGAAAATTAAATGTAGAAACTGGTAATCACGTTCGCAAACAGTTTAAAGAAGAAGGTGCACGAGTTTTTTATAGAATAAAATAGGCTATCAGCAATATCTATACATCGCACGCTTAGTGATAAACTGAACTGACCTAACTCAAAAAAGCAGAGTTTTGGGAAATCCCAAAAAACGTTCATTTACGACTTATTTTGCTTACAATTCGATAACAACGGCACTATAATAGCAAATTATGTATTTTAAGAATAATTAATGAAGTGATTAATAGTATTGAAAGGTTATTTTTCTTAAACATGCTTAGAAATTTGAGCATTATTTTGACAACCGTCTTCAAAATAATTCGAACTTGCTGTACTGGTCGAGCGGCGGCCGGCAATAGTTGTATGAAAATCCATATCTTTCGTGTTTTTAGCGGTCAAATAAATTACTGTGTAAAATCATATTGTCGTGTAATTTAAAAATGGAACGATCTTCTACTCCGCAACATGGCGACCAACGAGGTAATTTATCAAAGGTTTAATTTATATTTCGAACTGGCTTGCACATGGAAAGCTGTTTAGTGAAATAAAATACTTTGGCGCGTAAAAAACTATTGTTATTAGTTGTTGGTCAACTTCGTCATTGGTTTTAAATACTTTTTCAAATAAAAGTTCTGAAATGTACTACTTAGTTTAATTTACGCGCATTATTTGAGAAAAGTATTATACAAGCCTTGGCCGCAACTAGGCATTGATGAACTTACGTATATGTGCCACATTCACACGTTCGCCCCTCAATGCCTCTCTTGCCGGCCGTTGCAGTAATGTACTATTATTATTAATTGTTTGTCAACTAAAAACTTATTTTAGTGAAAAAAGATAAAAGTAGCTGTATCTCAGCGTTGGATGCAGATATGGGAATAATTCTTAGATTGGTTGTTAGAGGACGTTGTAACGAAGCTGTCTGTCTCATTAACTCACTTTAGACCTAGAACGTAATCGGTCAGTTTATGACTGAGCGTGACATTATAAAAACGAAAGGTCACCTAACAAGAAATCTCGAAAAGAACGTGACGTACAATTATGAAATTTGGCAAGGAGATAGTTTGTATTTAGGAGACATCCGCTAAAAACAGATTTTTCAGTTGCCCCCGATTATATGTAGAAGTCTAAGAGCTCTATTTTCACGCGGACGAAGGCGCGGGAACTACCTAGTATTGGCATATAATTACTAAGAAAGCGGCTTTAAGACCTCGGATATTAAGCCTGTACTTCTCTGCCGCAGGCTAGAAATTAAATTACCAACTTTAAAAGAAAACGCCAACTTTTAATTCACTCCGGAACTTTATGTTTTATGATAATGATCCTCTTGGACGAGAACAAAATAAAAAAAAAAATAATAAACTTCCTTAAATAATAAAAAAGCGTCGGTAGTCACTTAACCATCTATTCGTTTGCCCCTTGTAATAGATAAAAAAATGGTTTTTTTAAGGAGTATATACTAATGTCACAAATGCCTGCAACACATCTGCGAGCCTCTTTGTTGTGAAGTAGTCTCGGTCGTGACCTAATACGTGGTCGGCATTTGAATCGATCGCTAGGTTAAGCAGTTATTACCACGGCCGGTCAACTAATCGCGCGATCGGTTTAGCGGTTTGGAGGCATTTTTAGACTGTACGCACTCTACATGTGTAAAGGGAATCATTAATTGTAACACTAACCTGTATTACATGTTTCCAATTAGATAGTTGGTTGCAGTGTCCGCACCGATAGGCCAGGTCCGCAGGGTCAGCCATATTTTCAGGTTTTTTGTTTGTATTATTAATTCCTTTCATTTCTTCGGATCCCTCATCTTGTTTGGAATGTTCTCGAACATGTTCCAGTAACGCATCTTTTGAAGAGTCCCTGGAAAATAGGCAAAATGATTTTAATTAGTAGTTATAGGGTTGTTTTCTATTAACTAAGCCAAATATACTTATACAAATTTAGTTTGAAATTCATTTTTAGTATATAAATTCAAAAAGTTTTTAGGCAAGTTGTTTTACTAAATATTTCGATTGAAATTGTTAATCGAACTTACTTGTAGTTACATTTTTTACACTTCCATAATGTCTTTTTAGGTTTCTTAGCATCTGGTATTCTATTATCAATGTCAAATTTATGAAAATTGGGATGATTCCGCAAATTTAGCGGCTGCATATCATTTGCTGTAGTGCTTCCGTCTTGTGGCTCATTAAATGACAATGGTTCTTCGTCTAAAGTCGCATCTGCAGATGCATTTTGATCTATATAATGAAACTCACTTTCTCCATTTTCGTTTAAAACAGGCATAGCTAAAAACTTATTGTATTTACTGTAGTTTCGTCTTCCAGTCTCGTCTGTCATAAGAACCTTTGCCTCTACATGTTCAGGATCACGCGCTGACTTTAATTTAATATGTTTCGTTATGTCCCATCGCCAATTCGACTTGTATTTGCACAATGAACATTCGAAAGGTTTTTTATTGAGATGACCAACAATATGGACGTGAAATCTTGACGCAGTTGTAGCCCAAAATAGGCAGTGAGGACATTTGAAGACCTTTTTACCTACAGCTTGACTAGGCGACAAATTCATCGTTTCATTATCATCAGCAATATCAGGATCAAAACTTCTTATATGTTCTGGAAGTGTAGAGTCATCATTGATGCTTATATCTAGTGGAGTTTCGAATTTATTACTGTCCTGGCCTATATTATTCCAGACAAAAACGACATTCTCCATCGGATGTGGCTCGGAATCTTTTTCTTGATTATCAGTTGCAGCCGATGTACTTTCACGGTTGTTTTCTTCCGTGTTGCCAGTTTTATTGTCTTTCTTTCTACAAGTCTGCATATGAACATACAAATCGGCACTCGATTTACATCGGTGCCTGCAATGTTGACATCGTGTGGATCCCAAAACTGAATGCAGTGCGTTCGCTTGTATTCGAATTGATTGCGCTGTGCAATTCTTCTCATGAACAGAGTGTTCAGATAGACATTTACTTTCAAAGCCACAGTTTTTGCATACGAGTGTCCCATCTTCGCCAGTTTCTGTTAATAATCTTTCTTTCAACCGGTCAAAAAATGATTCATTTTTCTTTCGGAGTGATGTATCTTTCGCCATCAAATTATTTGCTGGCGTTAATGTTACGTCCATTGGCAAATTTTCCATTGTTTGACCATCAGTTGATTGTGTTGGAGATTCTTTCATTTTCTTGGCTGGTGGTTCGCCAGGAAGACCCTTAGTTTGGCTGGGAGTTGAAGTATTTAGGGGTATAAGTTGTGGAATAGGTCTGGGTGCTCTTTTCATTTGCTTTTGGTTTCTCGCTTCGTCGAGGGCGGCTTGATTATTTTCTTCTTTTGAGGTCAAGCCAGAATAAATTCACCCTACCACAACACACAAACACACATACACACACGCACGCACGCACGCACGCACGCACGCAAGCACACACACACGCGCAAGCTCGCGCGCACGCACGCACGCACTTACGCACAATCATACGCACACAGTTTCAAACGTTTCGTTCAAGCGTTTATTGTTTCTGTAACCATGTTTAGACATAATGAATATTAGTGTATGTATTCCTTAAAATATAGTATATTTATATACTGGAGGTGTTAGCGACTTAATTGTAAAAAATTATGTATCAATTTATTTGAGAAATAAATATTTTTGTATTTCAATTCTATATTAATTTAACTAATGTCGCGATGAATGACAAGGCGTGGATTTTGAGCATATTTCAGTAATAAAGATGTAATGTTTCACCATTTGGACCAGCGTTGTTTCTGCAATTAAGCGTCTTGCAGTAATGGTTCGAATTATACGCGAAAGGAAATACGGATATCGGATGTAAATTAAATTAATTGCATAGGGGTCCAATCCCCTACGACGTCCTGTGGTCCGATAATAAATGAAGGAAAGAGGAGCGATAGGACACAATCTAATATAGTTATGTACCACATCGACACTGAAACGCATTTAGTATATCGATACCCTCCCACTTAAATTGTTGTAACCCTAAATTCCCGACTTCACAGTAGAGCTCTGCAAACATGTAAATTGAAATAAAATCGTCACTATATAACACATTTGTGTATACAATTATATATTCAAAAATGACAATTACATATTGTATACAAAAAACTGGGAGTTATATTACAATTTAGCTATTTATAACGCTCTATTGTAAAACTGGGAAAATGGGGTTACACCTTACTTACGTGAAAGGTATCCATATGTTGATAACGTAATATTAATGTATGAATGTATTTGTTTCTGACACAAAAGATCTCAATATTCTTAATGTAAAATTAATTTCTCATTTCATTATTGTCAATATTGTATTTATTTGAATAGTAAAAGTAGTTTATTTTGCTTTTGTTTTTTTATAAGCAACACGTCACACTTTCTCTTAATGTACATACATGTTTTGGTTAGCGACATAAACCTATAAATATAATATTTTCTGTCGTTGACTATTACTATGTCAAATTCATAAATTGTAAATAAATAAATATTTGTTATATTCTGTACAAGCCTTTGTCACTGTATACTACTAGACAGTGTAGAAGAAGTAGAGTGACAAAGGCTTGTAGTCCTTAAATTTCCTTAAAGTGGCCGTATCGCAAAGCCAAATTTTATCACTGTACGTCCCGCGGTTTTCGAAATTTCTACTTAGTCGATCTTTTGCTTTTATACGTATTGAAGATAGCCAGGAATCAAATTTACAAACTCCTATTTGCGTCTTAAACACTCTTATATCATGGAATACATTTTTACTAACTAAGTCATTAATTACGAGGACCCGGCAGGCCGTGGAAGAGGTGGCGCGACGAATTGGATACCTTTGCGGGGAAGTTGGATGGATGGATGGATGGATGAGATTGGCCCAGGAAAGAGGAAAGTGGATCAAGAAGGGGGAGGCCTTAGCCCAGCAGTGGGACACAACAGGCTAACAAAAAACAATCATTAATAACAACAAATGAAATAATTAACTTAACAGTACCTGTTATAAATTCATTTGCAAGTTTTGACCCACTCTAAAAGGGTAAGTTAAAAGAATCTTGTAAAGAAATCGCGTGCAATTCGCAACATTTTCAATTAGCCACGCCATTCAGAAATCGTTGTCGTTCTGAGGATGATGTTAAATAGTAATCGGTCATTTTAACTCATCCCATACCCACATCCTCTGAAATCTAAGCAGACCCTGGTACTTGACCGGTATAACGCTAGGAAAGTGAAGATGAATGTAGAAATACATTAAACACATACTTTACATACAGAGTATCAAAAATCTTATTTACTGCGATGGCGCAGCTATTTAAAATGGATCTAGGCCATGGCGTGACGCTATTTTTTGCGGTTTTACGCCGTTTCGTGCTACCACATAGATCAGCTTGGTCCTTCCAGCAGTACTGCAAAAATCTATATGAACAAATTTAGGATCGCCTGCTACCTACGGTTTTGCCATTGAATGATAGGAAGAAGAAGACGCAAAGTTTGTTTTCTTGAGGAATTTGAGCAATTTCTTTAAGCACAGTAGTGGCTATCAAGAATTCCATTATCCTAACAGCAATACATATGTTACCAGTGGTTACATCAAACTTAGATAAAGGAGCCGCCGTCTGCAACAATTCGTTTTTCATAGTGACGACCGATCCATCTCTTTCAGCGCGGACATCCGGACCGACACGCACTCCAATACGGTTTCTTATAAAGAATAAAGGTTCATGATTGCTTTCTTTTTATTCGACCACAGAATATCTAAGAATTGTATAACAGCAGTGGCTAAAATATACGTTAACTAATTCTATGATAGGCAGTAAAGGATTGAGACTATATTGTGTTACCAAATATTACTAAAATATGTGATTACAGTATTTTAAGTATTCATTACAGATAGTAAATATTTGAAATTTTTCTTCTTCCTAGCGTTATCTCGTTTAAATATCAGGATCCGTTTAGATTGTAAAGGATGCGGCTGTGGGGCGAGTGAAGATAACCGATTGCCATCTGACGCCATCCTCGGAACCTCCACGATTTCTACAATCTTACGACTATTATCACAAAGTGATATTAATCAGGTTTCACTGTTTTACGTGCCTTCCGAAACACGAAAGAGGTAGGATATCAGATATAAACCAGTGCTAGAATGGCTCACCCATCTATCACCCGCTCGCAGCAAGAGCAACTTAACCTACCAATCCACGCAAATGCCGACCACTGATTAGGCCACGACCTCCTCCATATAAATATTTTTACTAATAAAAGTAACTATTTCTATTAATAAAAATAAATCAACGACCAAATGTAGTAGAATATCAACCCAAATTTAAGAAAAAACAGTGACGGAAAATTTCCACGGCATTGTCTTACAGCTTATATAAAAATAATAACCAATTCGTGTGCCCTTATAAAGTTGGATGATTCTTCAAGTAATTTGCAAGCATTTTAAGTTTAGAATTGTTTCTGAATTAATTTGCTGTCTTTGCTAAAAGATAAAATACATAAAAACTTTAAGTCAACTTTCTAAAAGAGAGATATATTAAATAAGTATTTGAAATGAATAACTTTTCTGCTTATCCATTTTTTTCTTTATATTTAGGAATAGGTTTATTGTTGCTATAGGCTGTTATTCTCTAAAGAAAAAAAACGTATGGACACGTATTAATGGCACATATATATACATATATAGATATATCTCACAGAATTCTTCCTAAGCGGCTGGACTCTTTTTTGTGTGTGAGTTTGAGTGGGTCATTAACAAGATGTTTAATATTGGAACAGGTAATATTTAAGGGTTAATGTGATCGGAGTTTCTGATCACAAATTACGTTTTTTCACAGATATTAACGTTTAATACGGACCTATTATATTAATGATTGTAATAAGAAAAAAATGGAGAGAAAAAGGAATTCGAGGAATAGATTTAGGGTCAAATCCACATAGTATATTATGAAATATTACAATTTCCGTTGAATGAAATAATCCGTGGGCTAAATATAGGTGTGACATCTTGCACGTAACCTTATGTTTACCTGCTGATTATTTATAGTCACATCCAGCCAGGTTATGAGCAAACGGTATACGATACAATAATAAGATTTTACAATAACATAGTTAATGTATAATATCTTTATAATACATGACAAATCTAACCACATAATTAAAAATGTCTCATAATTTATGTCTAAGCGGATGTTGCCATTTATAATAATTAAATTTATAGTTTATGGTTAGTCTATAATTTATGTCGCATTACAAAACTGGGAGGACATATTTTTACCTGTATTACTTGTTATTTATTTTATTCTTTGGGGTCATCCGTAACTTTAGTCACACTTGTAGGGGAAAGGGGGGGGGGCTATGACCAAAATGTGATATTGTGTGACGAGCAGGTCCCTCTGCTATGCTGTCAAAAGCATTGTGACGTCACAAGTCAAAATTATTATTTTTTGCCTTTTATTTATGGACATTAAAATTGAAGGAGTAACGTAAAATCTCTGTATATTAAATGTGTCTGTCGAATTACGACGATAAGGGGGGCGCCACATCTGCTACATTCATGCCATAGCATTTGTCTACATCTACCAGCGCCATTCTGGAAGGTTATTGGACAATTCGTCTGCTATTGCTTTGCTTATACCATAACATTTATCTACACCAGCGCCATTCCTGACGGTTTTTTGAACTAGTATCTAAGCTATAATGTTGGACACTTTTTCAACTTTTGTCCCATAACAGATGTTACTCCTTATATTCTAATCTCCACACTTTTATTAACATGACATGTACAATGTATAGTTGATCAAGAAAATGGTTTACCACGCTAAGGTCGAACGTCGTTTGCAGGTCAATTAGTCAAAAGACTCAGTTTGCTTGTTATACATTAAGTTAATTTCTAACAATAACCCTTAGCATTTTTTTGAAATTAGGAACTGTCGTCCAAAGTTGTAAAGCACTATCTTGGTCGACTATACTTGAAATATATAATTAAAAGACATTGCGATTTTTTTGAATATGTGAAGCAACACCAAGGGGAAGGAGGGTGTCGAAAATGTGACAACCTGTGATAAGGACGGGGGGAGGGTTAAAATATCTTGAAATTCGTGTAACGTACTTTATGGGCCATTTGGTGTATCAAAAAGTTCTATTTAGAGTCAAATGAGATATTCTTATTTTTCTGTGGTTCTATTAGTTGTATGTGATGCCGGAGCCAGAAATAGCTTCATTTCAATTATCATGTAGTGTGGCCGGGGATTTTGTTTAGCTGCCCAAAGTTTTGTAGAACTTTGTCGCCTTCAAGGACCAAATTGCACAAACACTTTGAGCTGTGTCTGGCTCCGGTATGATACCATATTAGTGTTAAATTTTAATAGCCCGCGAGCTCATCTGTGTTAAATTCCATTACTTTGTTTAATTTCGAGAATGATGATTTTTTTGTGCTTAGCTACGATTGTGTTCAAAAATTCAAACAGTCCATGTTCTTTCTTATAACATGAGCTAGCTATAGCTAGTAAAAGAACTGTATAAATTTTTTAGAGCCTATATAGCTCAACTGTATAAGGTATGGACTGAAATCCGCAAGGTACCCGGTTCAAACCCCACCGTCGTTGGGGTATTGTCGCACCCACTCCACGTAATATAAAAGTATATTTGAGTATATATATAATATTCCCATAATATGTACAGGTCTCGCCTACCCACAATTTCAAAAATAAGAGTAGAAAAAAAGATACATATTGTATGTCTTAGGTACTTTGAACATTATATAATCAGCAAAACTGTGAATGACAGTCCTCACTAATATTATAAGTGTAAAAGTAATTTTGTCTTTGTGTTACGTTTTTACACCTAAACAGATTTTTATGAGTTTCATACAAAGATAGATTGGACCTTTGATATGCACATAAGCTACTTTTTACAGCAAAAACGTAATTTAAAAGGTGCCGGTGTAGCACGAACTTTCGAATCGAAGTAAGTATTACTTAGGATGAAAATGTTCGTGCTAGGCCCACAGCGGACCCTTTTTGGTGACATAAACATTGATTGAAAGCGTGGCACGATAAAGACTTGCTTTTACGTTTTACGTGGTTCTAGTACGAACATTTTCATCCTAAATACAATCGACTCGTTGATGAATGTTCGTGCTAGGGCCTCAGGGGTTGAAAGTTGGTATTGAAGTGGAAGAAAACGCGGAGCAAGTCGCGGTATGAACCAATTTTACCAATTCTTCTTTTTAAATGTTCGTTGAAATCCAAGGATGGTTTTTGCGGTGAGAAAAATTCGAATAATTGCCGAAAAATCCCTAAAAACAGCCCTTTTCTTTTTCGCATACAAACGTTTTCTAACTAAAATGTAGAGTCAGTTTGAACTTTATTGCTATACATTAAAATTTCATATTAAATAACACGCAATCACTATTGTCTAAGCAATGTAGGTGTGTTCCTAATGTCAAAGACTCAATTTGCACCTTATTACCGCTGCACAAAGCAGAAACGATTCGTAGTCATTCGTTATGTATAATAATACGGGAACGGGAACGGGAACGGGAACGGGAACGGGAACGGGAACGGGAACTGGAACGGGGACGGGGACGGGGACGGCAACGGGAATGATATAAGATAATAGAAGTAAATAGTAAGTAGGCCGGTTCGGGCAGGATATTGTCTGCCGGGTTCGCTAGTTTATGATAAAAGAATATGATTCCATTCTATATAAATTGTATCCTTAAACGGTTTATTTCGCTCAGTTCTTTGGTTAATTGAATTATCTTGTGGATCATCTAGCATAATAAAGACAAAAGTAATACTGAAAGCCTCTCAAGTTTGAGTGACAATAATTATTAGAAGCTTTTAATTATAATTATTAGAAGTCTTATAATTATTAGAAGCTTTTTGTTAACAATAAATTTAATTCACACTGTTCAATTTAATCTCTAAAGTCCGTAACC
Source organism: Charaxes varanes (assembly GCA_024363005.1). Classification (NCBI taxonomy): domain Eukaryota; kingdom Metazoa; phylum Arthropoda; class Insecta; order Lepidoptera; family Nymphalidae; genus Charaxes; species Charaxes varanes. The sequence continues at coordinate 1,874,818 of JANCMC010046647.1, read as the reverse complement.
CGCTTTATAAAGATTGGTCTTACGAATGAAATTTAATATTTCATCGTTGGAATGGAATTATAGCAGGAAAGTGCCGGGGTGGAGAACACGTCTTGGCAAACGGAGGATGGAACGACGATGTGCGAAGAGTGGTAGGCATAAGGTCGATGCAATTAGAAGGGGATTTTTTTTAAATGTTACAAGGGGCACACGAGCAGTCATCAGGCAGCTAAATGCCTACTGACACGGACATCTGCACGTCCAGGAGGCTAGCACAGCGTTGCCGTCACTTAATGAGGAGTTTAGGCCGCTGGGAAGTCTCACAAACCGAACGAAACGCGACAAGAATACTATCACGTGACATGACAGCATTGCCGCTACTTCACGTCGATCTCATGTGAGAAAGAGGTACTGGTACCCGGACGCACCGGCCCAATTCGGCTACAAGCGTGGCGCTACCTCTAAAGTGGAGGGGCCAGCTGAGATGGGACAGCTATATGCAAATAGCCATCCCGTGATTCCTCTTGTTATTGCAGACAGGGCGTCCCCTCGATATTTTGGCCCACAGCCAAGAGAGCCTACCCTCTGAGTCACTATTATTTCCGGAACGTACACTGTCGACTGGAGTTAAAAGAGCTTTTTAAGGAAAATCTGTTGTTCATCCGTTACTGTACATGGTATATGCACTCGAAGTGAGATAGCTACTGTTAATCATAACCTGATGTTATAAGAAGCACCGGTTCCATATGTTAATTATTTGTTACACTTTCATCGTAATATGAGTTTATAACTTTGCAGTTTATCATCGAGAATCAGCTATCGTTAAAGGTAATCTCTAATGAGATGGAAAATAGGTTTTCGGACAGAAAACAATTTTTTTCACGGGTAAGTTTAAACTGCTCAAGTCAACGCGAGTGAAGACATAGACATGAGCTAGTTTACTTCTATTCAGGAGGCTGATCATCTGGATTCTCGTTATGGAGGCGCCGTTAACGTTTTACGTCCATAAAGATCCCAACTACCCTCGTAAAAACTCCTTGAATAACCGCGTTTGGTGAGATTTACTATCAAAGCTGCAAGCAGGATTTACCCCGTTAATATCACTCACTTTATATTCCTGTTTGTCTGTATAAGTTTTCCAATAATTATAAAAGCTAATTAAAAGACATCCCGTTCTGAATTTAAATCAAAGAGCTTGATACTCTCAATTTCGTATTAACCATAGATAGACTGAGAAGTATTACTAAATCCTATGATAGATTGGCAGACGACTCTAACGTTCTTTCAACTTTTTAAAGCTCTTTATTCCTAAACCTACTGTTTTTGTTATGGGAACATATTCAGTTTGCAACCTTTTCTTTCCTTTTATTCACGCGGAATAATGCAAATAATTTAATTTTCCCTTTCCCTTGTACATTCCCATGTGCAGAGAAAATAAAAATCCTAGTTTCGCTCAAGAGAATGTTACAACAAAGTAATCCAAAATCTCCGGAGCGTACAGAGCTTACCTGTTATCGCAAGAAATTACCAAATTCCATTTGGGATATGAGGATTGGGCACATTTGGGTATTCAAACGTGTAACGAAATACGCGTCGAAAAATGTGTAACGAAATTAGGTGCGTTCGGGATATATGTATCTTTTAATACCCCCACAGTTTGTGCTTACGATTCTCATCTACAATTTCAAAGCTAAAATAAATTGATACACTAAAACATAAGCTCTAAAAAACAAATAGATATAATAAGTACGAATAATTTAAAAGTCCCTATATTTCAATTTAACAAAAAATTAAACTTAACTTGATCTAGATACTCGTAGATATGTTAGAAGTTTATCTACAGTAGTCAAATTTCCGGCTTAGGCATTGTTTTCGCGAAGAAATGTGCAATTGAGAAAGCCTCAATATCTCATTGGTAGAAAAATTGGAATGAAGATCACAAGGATTCAGTATTCTCGAATCCGTGAGATAATTTTGGTCATGCTTCTTCAAAAGCTTTTGAAAAACTTCGGTAAGGAAAAATTCAAATCAGTGGTAGATTAAGACATTGAATGATTCAAAGGAGCGTGTAGATGTTTATTTCAAACAAGGCATCTCTCGAATTTGAATTTGAATACTGAAAGTCCTCCTAGTACTTATTCTTAAAGGCCATTGAATATACTCGTACTTACCAGTAGTATGGAAATGAGCATAAAATCTAATATTCCGAATTCAAATATCAGCGATGTATTCACTCCCTCGTAACCAATTCAAAACCTAGGAAGTCACTTTAACCAATTCAAAAACTTGGTATGTGTCTGGACCTCTTAGGTTTTAAAATGGTCGATTTAGGTAGGAATTTGTAATCGAGGGCAAATATACGAAGCAAAGAGAGGATGGGCGGGGAGTGTGCGGTACATAAGTGTCCCTTACTAGGTTTTGAAATGGGGCAGCCAAAGAACTCCTTTGAAGGTATCATTGGTACATTTGTCTTCTTTTCGGTGTTGATTTATTTGAATGATGAGGTTTTATTTCTATCTTACTAATGTCCTTTAAAGTTTTTATCATTTTGTTACAGGACTATTGCACTTTTAGCAAAAAATAATAGGGTTCCACAAGCAAGTAAACCTCGGAAAAATTTATCAAAATCGTTGGTAATAAAACATTTCGCAATCATTTGTTATTCTATTAAATGTTAATGGATCGAGAAAATTAGCGACCACCTTCAAAGGAAAAATTACAAGCAAGTTATTGGAAGTGATCACATAAAGGTTGAAACCGGTTTTACCTATTCGGTACTGCTTTACCAATTACGCATACAATAAACCACTATTCCTAACAATTCACTGATTTTACTACCAATTTATGTAATTATTTTTATCTATTCAAATACGTTAATAACATAAAGTGTTTGTCGAAATGAAAAGTCAAAAAATTTTAAAATACTTTTACTAAATGCAAACGGTCCTATATTATACAAATATTGTGCTAAAAACAAAAAAAAATATCCCGCCTGTTACATGAGCCTAACTTCTGAAAATCCTTGACCGATTTTGAAAGGACTTTCATTGGCAAATAACTAATGAAGGCTAAATTAATTTTACACTAAACATTTGTGATTACACACAAAAATTGAACAAAATCACTCGTGTAAAGTCGTTAAAATGTAATTATGACAACCGTATTTTATATTAATTGTCAAATTTTATTATTCTGTGAATAGAACAATATACGTTGTTGTAAGGAGAAAGGTTTGTTGGGGAATTTCGTCCAACCGGCGATCTCTAGTAAGTAATAATAAACACTACCAGTGTAGTGGTTTCGAGTAGACCGATTAAGAACGCAATGAGACATTTTTTAAATTTTTAAGCAAATTGAAAATTGTAAAGAAACCTCATTCAAAAACTCATTAAAAATGCATCACGGTATAAATAATGTCGACTCATTTGAGTTAAAAATAAAACGTTTTTCTTTCTTAAAGTATTTGTGTTGAAATTTTTAGGTTGAATATCTTTTAAGCCAAGTATCAATTTTAATATTTAAAAAACAATAACTTGAATTATTGAACTACGAGTATATGAATTGAACTAAATATAAGTGGTAGTTAAAAAAGCCAAATAATGTCTAATTTACTTTTGTACTTCTTTTCTTGCTGTACGTTATTATGTGTTAATTCCTTTTGTGGTGTACAATAAAACGTATAAATAAATATAATGTTCTCAAATATTTTCAATAAAATGTCAATAAGCCGTTAGAGATTAACCATAACACACGCAAACTTTGAAAATGGTACAAAGTAGAAGATCTATCAACGGACGGTTATTATGCCGAAGTCAGCCATAACTTCATTTTAATGATCATTTAAATGAAGTGTGAAAATAGTGTGACGGGGAACTTTGTATAGCTGCGCAAAGTTTTGTAGAACTTTGGTAGTCCTAGAAAAAAAAGTGTACGAACACTGAGCTATGTCTGGCTCCGACATTACAAAATTACAGACCCTCAAGTTTATTTAGATGCATGTACATTTAACAACATAATAATAGCCTTTAATTGAGATCATATAATTTTACAATTCTTTGAAAAAAAAAATTTTTCAACTAATGGTAAAAAAAAATGTGATCTAAATAAAAGGCAATTATTATTAATTACATTTAACAACACCAAACTATACGCCGCACTTAACAAAAACAATCACAAAAACACAAAGCGACACAACAACACAACAATTCGTGACCATGAGCATACATATTTTTCCGTATCAGATTAGGTGATGTTGCGACTGGAAATTAACATACGAACAAAACAAGTCCCGGCTGTGTTACACACGATTTGTAACCGTTTCTGTGTTTCGCAACAGTTCATTTGCAGCTAAGTGCACTAATAGAGCGACGATTACACTCAATGGGACGTAAGCGTACGTGCTCGTATGGAGAAATCGCTTACGGTGTAACTTACTAGTTAAGGGATAAGGTATTGTCGGTTTGGCTTAGCGCAGAACGTACGTCGGTAAGCGGCAAGCGCGGTCACATACTGACGCCGCCTGTAGCCCCCAACGGCGACCGCCGTATCCTTCCCCCCAAACGCTTGCTGCTTCAAACAGCTGATTCACTTCCTAATAACGAACATTCGTCCGTTCGTTCGCGTATTACCGAGAAAACGCACTCCAAACAAATTCTTATCTATCTACAAATAAACAAATCAACAAGTCTGTTTGTAATAACGAAATAAAATTACCAATTTTTATTTTGTTTAATTTTACAAAATTCTTTTGCCGTACTTAGGATATTTATTAAATATAATGTTTATTCGGAACGATAATCTTGAGGGGTTTTGATAAAACTTCCATTGACAATTATTTCTACGCTCCTAGCGAATAAAATGGTAACCAAAATCTCTAACTTTACAGGGAAAATAGAAAACGTTTTCTTAATACTTTGCGTAATTAAAAAAAACCGTGGTTATTCTTTTATATATCAAATTGAAGGTATTTCTTTATTTCCTTCATTAGTTTATATGTATATTAGATTTTAAAAAGTTATTAATTTGTATACAAAAATTCCGTGTGCCTTCCGTCGAAAAAATACAATTTTTTAATAACTTTGCTATAACTAAAAAATTTTTTAAAGAAATATGTGAATAGATGTGACTAATACTGTAGTATTAAAAAATATAGTAGTCAAAAATTTACTATAAAGTGAAAATACTACATTATTCGGCGCGGGCGTCGGCTAATATAGTACGAAATAGCTTGTGAACTAAAGATTAGCAGAATAATTACAGTTCCCAGCAAAAAGAAAAACAATTAAAAGTATACTTAATGCATTAAGTATAGAAAATAACAAGGGCAAATAGCTAGCCTTAACTAATATGGGTATTATGAATGCCAATATAAGTTTGTTTGTTCGTAACGCTTTCACGCCTTTACTAAACCGATCATAATGAAACTATGCATACACATTACTCGGAGTAAACATACGGACATAACGTATCTTTCACTGGAATTCGTTTCCAACATTTACCATTATGTAAATATAATAAAGATAATCGGTAAACACTTAAAAAATCTATTATTACGTGTTTTAAGCTATCAAAAACCATCTTACTATCAACACCCATAAACACTTGTTTTTATTGAAGATGTTTATATTTACGAATTGACGTCATTACTTCTGATGTGTAATCATACAATGTCTCATCATCTAAGAATTAGTGAATATTAACAAATAAAAAAAATTCCAGTGACTTTTTTTAATCTATAAGTAATTACTGTTTTGTGATGTCGAAATTTTACTTCTTTTAATTAACGTGGACGACGACATACACGACATTTATAGCAGAGAGATTTTTGGAGTGAACCCGTAAACAAACAGAAAGACCGAGAAAAATTATTTAATTTGTGTTTTTGTAATACGTATCGTTTATACAGTCATAAGCGTTAAGTAAAATAATCGAATTTCGATGTTAAAAACACCCGCTGCAATTTTATTCATGTGTATAGCAATAATTAGAGCTCCATACAAAAAAATTAAAACCCAATAACAATATGATTTCCAAGGTAATTTGAATAATATATATTTGATTAAGTTAAAGGTTTAACTAACTTTTACTAAATATTAATTTGTTCCTAATAAACGGCTTAACAAAATTTGATTAGATTTGCACTGGTAGACTTTGTTTTCACGCTGAATTCGTAAGATTACTGAAATGTAAACTTGTCACCTTATCTAAGGGTCCTAAAGAACGCCCCTATATTAAGAGTTCTTATTTTGGTGGGGGTACATTACAGGGTTGAAGTATTCTCCCCACATGGTTTTCTGACGCTCTCGAGTATTACGCAAAATCCCCTCTTTGGCTCCCTACCATAAGAAGTGTCCTAATTGAAGACGATACGATTGCGCGAACGTCAATCACATTTCTTAGACATCAGTATGTTTGATCGCACATTGGTACGAACTAAGTTCGCTCGCATCGCACATTCGTGTTGTGTTACTACGACGTAACCATACATACCTATGCTGTAATTCTCTTTTATCTAGCCAAGTACTCTGCATGGTCGTTAGGGATTCTGCAAAGGAGTCCAACTCGGTGTCGGTTCTGTCACTTCTCGTCAGCGGCTTGTCAACCCCGGCCACCGATTTATCGGGTATTTCCACCGCATCGTCGGCCACAAATGCCATCACGGGTTTCCGCTTGGTCGCCGAGTTGGCACGCGCCCGTATCTCTTGCGGACTCAGCGAAGGTGACAGCGGGTAAGCGATTTCAAACGCGTCCGGCATTTTGATTAGTTTTTTAAACAAGCAAAACTGTATGTTACGAACGTCCAACGACCACTGTGCCGATAAACAAATAATCATCCAAGGCACTTGTGTCCAGTGATAACACTGACACTGCTGGGTCAGAGTTCAATTTCTGATGTAAATGTCTCTTATGCTTTGGACACTATAAATTACGACTTCGATTTACATTTCTCAATTTTTTGATTAAAACTTTTAGTAGGTATTTTTGACCCTAATTATATATGAATTGAGTATTAAATATTTTTAGGATAACAACCTATGTGTAACCCTATACACATTAGTATTGGTTTACCACTTTAAATATGTTTGTTCAGATTCAAGTCGCGCTGAAAATTGCACAATTCCCAATTCAAAGCATTACAATCGAAAAAGTATGTGCATACATGTAGTGTAAAATAAAATTAAAATAATATATACTGTTTCATTTTACCCCCCATCAACTCTTATACCTCAAATTTATATGAAAGTGGGTTCTTACAAAATTCAATTTGTGAACCCACTTTCATATCATTTTGCGGTATAAGAGATATTCCTAGTTTTATAAGACTAAGCAAAACATAAAGATTGAACTCCTTCTTACTGTCATCATCACTACTGCTAACTCTATAATTAATCTGGATCCTTTGATATGAAGATAAGTCATAGCTGAATTGTTGAAGAACCATTAAGATAGAATAACTCAATAGTTCAATACTTTAGAATAGAATAACTGTCAAAAATATTCTGCCTAGTTATGTTAAAAAAATAAAAATGAATATATTTTTTTTCCAGTCTTCACTGTATGGTTCAATATTTAAAGAAACTAAAAACTGACTTTACTTACCTATGCTCAGCTCGACGATAATACTTCTTAGAAACAACCGATTCTGGATTGGTAGCTGTAATATCCTTACTTTTATACGCATCCATCTTAAATTGTTTGTCAAAGGGATTTAACTTAATCAATTGTTGCTGTAGTTTTGTGAAAATTCTTAGCCACTTTACCATATGCTACTTTAATATAATGCTGAAAATAATATTTAAGAATTAGAACAAAATATTGTAAAACTATAAACTGTCATTTATGCATATAAAAATAATATACAATAAAAATGGGTCAAAGAAAGCATAATTTAGAATTTAAGACTATAAAATTATATAATAGTATCTACATCCACAAAAATATGCAATAATATTTTTAAAAGATTTAATTTGAGTAATATAATTTTATTAAATATTTGTATTAATACAATTATTTTGATTAATTTTTTTTTTGCATTCCATCTTTGATTCATTTTTAAATGATAATAAAAAGGAAATTTTGTGAACAACATTACGCTTAGTTTAGAATTTCTAATTTATAGTTTTATATATCACCTAAGCGAAATAAATTCATATGACAGTATCTGTAAACAATACATGTGCAACAAAAAAAACAGTAAAGCGCTAGATATTTAAAAGCTGTTTTAAAAATACAGGTAGTATATAAAATTGCTGCAGTGAACAAAAGAATAGAATATAACATTTATATTTAAGACAAATATTATACTAAAAATACCATGTTAAAAATTTTACTTTTTAAAGGAAAAAATAAATTATAATTCAACACATTTCAGTCTTATTGTTAATTCTTTACTAGTATGTTTTTTACTTAGATAAGATCTCGGTACCTCATCAGTTCATTGAAGTTCAACGTGAACTCAACTTCCCTCTCCTCTCAGACAACTGAGACAATCAGACAATCCAACTGTAATCTGAAACAAAGAGATTTTAATCTTATTCCGAAAAACGCAACGGGAAACGCTAAAACTGAAAATAATATTTCTCTACTCTTGGCAGTTTTCTGAAAACATATAGATATACTCTTGGGGGAATGAGATATTACAGTCCCCGGCTACACTAAAATTACATGGACAAATGTTAACTTTGTAAAAATTTTCTACAAAATTCTACTAAACTTTGCGCAGCTACACAAAGTCCCCGGTTACACTACATGATCATTGGCAATGATCCTTCAAATGAAGCTATGTGGGGGCGCCGGTATGACCCAGACGCTACATTATAGTATAAATTTTTGCCTTGAAGATATATGCCGGAGCTAAAGATATTTGACCCCAAAGATAATTTCAATGATCATGAAGTGTGTTCGGGGACTTCGTGTGGACAAAAAAATATACAAACACTTTGAGCAGTGTCTGGCGCCGGGATTAAACCACCACTTTTTTTTTTAATTAATTACTCTTTGGTTCTATTTGATTTAATCTACTACCGATAGTATGTTAAGTGCTTTATCTGTATCATTTATATTCTATGGATACGACAGAGATTTAAGATTTTAATGACTAAAAAATAAATCATCATCTATCGTATATTTTCACCGAAATAATATGTATATACATTTCAGTTTAAAATAAATGAATTAGTTCAAGTATCTAATGGCTTATACAGAAAAAGTATCTCTTAATGGCACTGCACTGTCATTTTTGTTATATGAGTGTATGAATTCTGTTAATAGTCAAGTGAGTACCTACATATATGAATTTATAGCAAGCTCTAAAATATCATCATGATGTTTATAAAATCAAAATTTATTTTTCAGGAGGGCTTTCTTATAGGCGATGTGACTTCACAAATTACTAATCATATATCGGATTCACAAAATGACAGCGCACGGCTAGACACTCAAATAATGATAAGGACTGTGTTGCCTTTACCTTCAGTATCATTATTTTACATGCCTACAGGTACTATAAAGGAAGATGTTCTGTCGGAATTACTTTCGAGTGCAGCCAACGAAGTTGTTGGCTGGTATAAGTATAGAAAAAATAGTAGTATCAAACCGACTTTCAGAGACAAATTAATATCAAGAGGACTACAAAAATATTTTGAAAAATATCATGGGAAGAAGACTTTTGTCTCTTGTAATTTATCAAGTAAAACGTCTTCTGCTAGCTCAACACACACAGTCATATATAGATTTGGGAAAATAAACTGTTTTGATATGTACGAATATGTCGAGGATGTAACAGCCAACCTAGGGGAAAAATTAACTGGTTATAAGAAAGCCAATCGGGTTTCACCTCATTGTATATTTAATAAAATAGTCAAAGAAAGTAATGTACACAGCAACAACACAAATGAAGCAATTTTAAAAATACAAGAAGCAGTTGATGTAAGACTTATAAAGGAAGCTAAAATAGCTGCAAAAAATGAATGTTCAATTAGAGAGCTGGAGGCTGAGATAAAGCTAATGAGTTCAATCCTAGCTGACAAGCAAATTGTAGACCTTGAAGGAGCTCACAAACAAATGATTGAGGAAAAGTATATAAACAGGGAAGTTGAGATGGCCCAAGCTTGCATAGAGGCATTGAAGACTCCTACAACAGTGGACATACTTAGCATTCCAAATGTTGTGATTAATAATTTTAACAGTGACATATCAGAGAATGAAAGTTCTACCAAACTTGTAGAAAATGAAGCAAAAGCTAGAAGTCCAAGTCCGTTGTTGGTACCATCCAGCTCTAGCAAACCACCAACATTAAATTATGCTGCTGTGCTTAAGAAAAATTCAGACACACCATCTACTAGTGTGAGTTACTCATAATAACTATACATAACTAGTGGACCCTCTAGACACTGTCCTGCCCGAACGATGGGTTACTATTACTACTATTACCACATGATATTATACTATATTATTTCTGTTCAGTTTTCCTTTCCTGTTCGGTTCTTGCTTTTTTTTTCATCCTCCTTTACAATATTTGCAACAGGCATGCTGTCAGTGTTTTATGTCAAATGGGACAAGGTAATATAAAAAAAAGTTTAAATTGTCATAAATGCAAGGTTACATTAGAAATAATTTAATATGGTTATGAAATATTCTCAAATTTTCTAATTTCCCTTTCCTTTTCTTTAACCTTCTTGTGACAAAACAAACAACTACAAAAAAATAATTAGAAAAATTGGTCCTACCATTCATGCCTGATGTTATGACCTAGGGAAATATATATATATTTACTTAGTAATAATATGCTTTTGAATAACTTACCAAACAATCTGTTGAAGGATAAAGTTGTAATAAAATTATTTAATGATAATTTTTTTGTTATATTTAAATGTTGATTGATTTTTAATTGTGTTTATTTTCAGAAAACCAACAATTTCAGTGATGATCTGATCAGTTTTGATGTTGAAGAGAACCATGTTCAAAAAGCGATTCTTATAAATAATAGTCCCAGTGTTGGTGGGAGCTCACCAGAGTATTGAAAGTGCCTTAACTGAAAGTAAAACTATTATTAAATATTATATGTTACCATACTTACAATATGATAGTGTTTATCGGTTTTGTTATTAATTAATAAGCTATGTGTTTCTCTTAATACCCATATACAGTTAATGTGACTAATTAATATATTTTCAAAGTGAAGGTTACTGTAAAATTGTGTAATTGTTAAAAATTTGTTTCGGGAGAATGAACAATTTTTTTTTTAGATTTCTTATTGTTCAGTAGCCACTTTACTTGCATATTGTGTTATGTTTTGAAGAAAAATTCATAGAGGACAATTTTTTTTCTTATTCTCTTATAACTTTGTATCTTAAATATTGTCGTTTTTTCTATTCGAAGCCTATTTTTGTTTTTTTTTTTCTAAAACAGACTTTGTATTGTACATATTTGCTATTGTTTTAGTAATTCTGAATTGTTTACCACTGAATGTATGACATATTATATATTATGATTTTGTAAATAAATTGAAGTTTAAAAATTTAATAGGTTATTATAATAACAATATAGTGATTTAAGTATTAATTGTAGAAGGTATTTTTGTAACAAATTATAAATAAACCTCACAACTTGATTATCTTTTATTAATGGCTAAGATATCATTTAATAATTTGAAATATTTTGATGATTGTATGTTAAAAGGTATTAGCCATCAGATATTTAAGATTTTTTTTTGTATGCTTTCTTTATCAACTTGTTACCCGCGATTTCTTCCGCGAAAATTAGATGAAAAATTTTAGCGTGTTATATAGATCCTTCCTCGATAAATGGGCTATACACTGAAATAATTTTTCAAATCAGACCAGTAGTTCCTGAGATTAGCGCATTCAAATAAACAAACTCTTCAACTTACCAGCCTTTGTTTAAGTAATGTGTATAAATCTTATACAATAATCAGTTTTGCCAAGAGCATGCTTATACATGTCAGATGATGGAGACTGTCCTGCTCTGATATTGCTAATTGTGACATAGGCGATGCTGGGTCATCAAATGAAACAAAAAATATGTACATCTAATTTTTCCATGTAATTTATAAGAGAAGTATTAATAATTTCATAAGAATTGGAATGACATAATATTATCTCTTATTTAGTGAATATGAAAACGTAGACAAATCAATCTTGAAATAAATCACAGTACACTTATATTAATATTTTATAATATGTAAAAAGAATATCGGGTTTAAAAAAATATCGGTAAATAATATAAAATATATAAACTAAAAATATAAAAGAAATAACATTTAGACTAGATTGAAACATAGTGAATGAAGATTCATCTTCTATTTTAAAATAGCCACATGTTCTAAAATTGGTATAAAATATGTATGGATTACTGTTAAATTCCATAAATATTTTGTAAACGACTGAATTTTTGAAGAATACTAGTTTAAAAATAAATTATTCCCTCAACCTGAGTTTAAAAATAACTATTACTAAGTAACATCAGAATTAGCGGTAACGCCACGCAGCAGTCTATTGGGTCTGGGGCCGAATTGTGCCGGCGAGCCCGGGTAGCAAGACCTCTCTATTCTCTCAAAAGATAGGCGTGAAGAGGCGGCCATCCTGTCACGTCAAGTGATGGTATTGTTGTCGCGTTTCGTTCGGTTTGTGAGACTTCCCGGTGTTCTAATCTCGTAATTTAAGGCCGGCAACGCATCTGCTAGCCTCCTGGTTGTGCAGATGTTCATGGGCTTTGTCAGTCACTTATGAGAACCGTCCGTTCGCCCCTTATAACATAAAAAAGCATTGTCAATTTATTATAATTGTCACTTAATATCAAGTATATTTTTTACAAAGGTTTTTTTGCAACGGTTGTTCCAAAAGTTCTACAACAGGTTGGAGCTGGTGGTCGGGTTTTCGCTGGTATATATTAACTGCAATATAAAAGATACAAGATATAAATACGTTTTGGAACATTTAGCAAAGGACTATTAATATAATTGAAAAATATTACTACAAGGCCTTTCAAATTAGTTTAAAAAATAGAGTTACGTTTCCATTAATTTGCTAACAGCTCAAAATTGGCACGTGTTCGAAATTCGAATTAGTTTGTGAGCATACAGTTTAATATTGTAAAATAATAAGTTCACTAGGTTATGGGCTGTATGTTGCACACTTGTTGCCTTTTTACGTTTAGATGAAGGTAAAGTTGTAAGAATAGGCGGGAACTGAAACAAGTCAATATGGTGCTGTTTTTGTAAATATAGATAAGGATACTCAAGGTAGTCAGTGCATATTATTTTAAAGAAAAAAACAACCTAAGGTTTGGTCAACCAAACATTAGGTTGTATAATATAAACTATAATCAATATAAATATATTTCAGGTTATAATATAAATATAACCTGAAAAGTCCTCATTGATCCAAAACTTTTTCGAGGTCAAGGTCTGACGGGCCTACTAGCACGATTAACAGCTAATATAATTGCAGGACATTTATTATTAACTCTTTTAGGAAATTCAGGAATAAATTTACCTAATTTCGTTAGAATAAGATAAGTAAATTATATGAAGATACATTTATGTTGCAATTATCTAACGAATTTAGCGTGAAATAAGTAGAAAGAGGTACTGATACCCGGACGCGCCAGCCCAATTTGGCTACAAGCATAGCGCTACCTCTAATTAAAGTATGGGAGACGGTACTGACTCCACAATCTGATACAGGAATCTGAGGTGAAACATGGGTTCAGCTACCCCTTTCTCACAATCCTATCCACAGTCATTTAACCCCACATCAGGGTTATGATTGTGGCTCTCTTATCTGTCCATTATCACCACTTCTGAATCCACTGCATCGTCAGCGATAGGTCGTAATTGATCGTAAAAAACCTTCGTGGATATTCTTCCTCAATCATGTGGCAATTTGGTTGATTATGGAGCCGACAAAGGTTTAACTAGTTAGAAATAGAAATGGAGGAAGTAGAAGCCCCAATGTAATCAGGTGGAGTTACGAATACGTGACATAAGGTTCTGTAACATGCAAATTACACTCTCACATTCGTGGGTTTGAGATTGTGAGCCACAAATTTTCACCCCATTGTCTGCCGAGACATGGGAACAGCCCGTGACGTGAAACAATAGCAAGGTTCACTCGAACATAACAAGGAAAGTCTATAAAACCGCCAAACTACCGGTACAATGAACTATACGTAATACCTAAATCGTTGCTCACGGTGGTGTTATTCAGCACTCGATATGTAAATTATTATTTATTAACTGAAATTTACACTACAAAATGGCTTCCGTATTTACAAACAAACTCTATGTTCTTGTATTCGCGTTAATATTTAGCGAAATTGCACCAATACAGCTGGAATTGCAAGAAGGCGAAGAATTAAAGGGTCCTAAGGAAGGGTCTCAATTAAATCAGTGTCTAAGTGTGTCAGAAAGGAACGAAGTCGGCGTGTGTTTCGGAAAAGAATTGCTGAACCAACTCAACGATTACGAAGAAAAGGATGCATTCAGTTTGGCGACTGGGGTATCTTTTGTACGAGATGAGAAAACGCCGCGGGATATTGGAAGCTTTTTAGACAAAGACCCTATGGATTTCCGGTAATTCTTTTTTTTTAAAGTCAGTCGATTTTCTATAATGTAATAGGTATAGATAACTCATAGAAACATTCAGTCTACAGGAAGCTCCGAGACAAAATATACAACACGAAATAATAATCATATTAGTGTCTTCAACTAACAGTGTCAATCAAATATTAAAAGAACACTTTACTTTAACTTATATCCAAACGCATACTTAAATTGACTCCTAATTAGATGACACCACTTGTTTAGGAAAAACGAAACTTTGTCTAGGTTTTAATTTTTGTTATTGTAGGGCTATTATGGAAGACGCCGGCAACCTCATTTCCAAACGCTCCTTGCCTTTCAAAGAAAGAATGAATAGGTATCTATATAAGCGTGCTACATCCTAGACTGCATCATTCCTTCTCGCCAGGTGTGATTGCAGTCAAGCACTAACCTATCGTATATAAAAAAAATGGCCAAACACATTTAATATATTTTTATCTTATATCATGTCATAAATATATCAGAAATAAACGTTCCCAATTGTTTTAATTCTGCTGAATAATGGTGACATTATTAATTAGTTACTTTATCAAAAAATTAATTAATTTAATAACCAATAAAAATGCCAAAGTTTTGATATAATTAGTATGAAGTAATCACAGAGAAGTCTTGGTAACGAAATATAAAAAACTAGCTATTAATCGTGATTTCCTCTGTGTGGTTTTGGCTCCAAGACGCAAGCAAAGAGGGAGAGTAGAGGCAGTGAGAGTTTGTCTCCCCAAAGGAGTGTCTAAATTTGCAGTGGCTTTCAACCAAAATCCCATCTCGTGTACTGAAACAGCAAGAAAACGACCACGGTCTGTAGAATCAATACAAGAAGCCATAATGTCTTCATGTATTGATTTACAAAGCGGTTCTTCTCATAAATTTTGATTAGCAAGTCTCACTGGTAATTTATCTGTTTGGCACAACGATAAACAGGCATTTTTAGCATCATCTAGATAATAAATACATGTAGCACAAGTAGAGGAAAAAATTCAAAAACTATAAATTGGTACATCACAGAAAACATTCAGTGACTTCGTCAAATTAAAAAAGATGAAATGAAAAATACAAATCTTAGAATAATCTGGTAAAGTTTTACGTCATGGTACGGGTTGTACGGAACCCATAGTGGGCGAGTCCGTGTCGCACTTGCCTGGTTATTATTATATGTAGATTAGTAAGTTGTAAACATTTTGCCAAGTTTCTTTGCACTTGTTAAAGTTTGAAAATCTACGACTTCTCGTTGCAGAATAAGAAACCTAAATTATTGAAAAAAGAACGCTTAGCTCACTAAAAAGGTTTCCTTGTGGATCCGAATATAAGAAAGCAGAAAAAATATTTCAACTAACATTTTTTGCGAATATTTTGAGAGCATTGGCCAAAAAAGATGCGTACTAAATGATAACTGGCATTGTCTGTGTTGTGAATAGTTATCACTGGTGACGCTTACGTAAAATCAGATAAGGGTCTTTTGAATCCATCCGGCTTACTTCATCATAAGTTTGTGACATCATTTCCAATATGATACAAGCATGAAATACTAAACTACTTTGCTTAAATCCGCGAATTAATATGAGGGAAAATCGGTGTAATGCTGCAACCCGAAAGCTACACCACCGAATCCCCCACCAAAGCACATCACTACACTGACTTTCCGATGTGCCTCAACGCATGTTTCGCTTCGACACCGAAGCATCATCAGGCGATTGACTGTACAAAGGTTATTCGTAAAAACTTTACGCTTTCGCTTCCATGAGAGAAAAGACTTTCGCCCACTTGTATGACATGAACAAGCTATTTCTTGAATTATAATTATTCTAATTAAAGAGATTTTTTTTTTTGAAAAGTTGATGTATTTCATTCATCCTAACTTAAGCCAGACTATTAAACTGAGTAACTTTTACAGTTCCTTAACTGAATACAGGTTCTTTTGATGGTTTTCTGAAGGTCTTGCTTTCTAAGTCAAGGTCTCTTTTCATTAATACAACCCGACAGCGGTCTATTAAATACATCTATTCAGTGATTCATTTGGGCAGCGGCCCTTCCATTGAATACAGCACTTTGACATTCAATACCGCTAAATGATTTAGGAGTTTTGCGACCGTCGTGAACCTAAATTGATAAGGTATATATTTTCCAAGTTTGATCTTCAATGGTAGTAATTTGTGAAAGTCTTTTGGGGAGGAAGTTTTATGTACTGTATATATGGAAGAAAAGCAGGTAAAAAATTAGACTGGCCAGCTGATATTCGACTTAATTCTTCCCATGTATTGGTTTTTTTATCATCAAAAAGTTATGTTTAGTCAAGAGTTGATATACTTTAACGCAGCTAATCTAATTTGAAAGAAAGGAATTTACCTATACTACGAATCGGCCGTTTTTCGAAAACTAAATTGTATATTGGTGTAGATGGCAAATGGCGTGGTGGTTGTGTTTTTATTGTGATTTTGTTACTAACCTTACACCTAAGTTACTAGTATTACTAACAACTAGCCAAAGATACCTTAATAAAAGAATTCATTTTTATGATAAATATAAATACTGAGGCTGTAGCTGGAAAAGCAGTAATGAGTTAAAATTTAAGAATATTAAAGATTTCATACCTGTGAATACGTCAGTTAGATCTAATATCGTTTGATTTGTTTTAATAGTTATTTTGAAGCTATTTTCCGGAACATTCTCGACAGGAAAACAAAATAGATTCAACGGTAGCATTGTCTTCTTTGAAAGGACTACTACTCTCCCAGCGTTATCGATGATAGTGAATTTAATATTCAGTGTAGTGTCTGATATATTGGCATTTCCCGTTATAAATACATATGTTTCTACTATTTCTGTGCCATTAACGCTATCCAAGCATATTGTATTATCTGGACAAGCAATGGGTGTTACACAGTCGTAAGTAATCTGTAGGCTTTGTACCAATTTTGGTTCTTCACACGTTATAATCACTACTACTGAACAAATTTGCAATGGTGTTACATTATCGTCTTCAGTAGTGTAAAGTGATGGCAGGTTATTGACCGGTTCTCCAACGTCTACTCTTATGTCCACAAAACGATTTATATCAATATCTCTCTCGTCTAAATCTAGAATTTTAATGCAATTCTCAGTTTTGATATATAAAGGACCAAAGCTGTTTTTGTTAGCAACGCAAAATCTGGAATTTGCATTTAGAAAATGCCAAATTTAATACTTAGCTTCTTATAAGCACTTAATAAATTAATTATAATAATTAATTCTAAAATCATTTCAATTTTCGGGAGGTCTTTTTTCCAAATTTGTTTATTTTTCAAATAAAAACTCTGTCTGGTATATTATTTGTTACACTTGCAGCACTTATTGTAGGTATTAATCGTAAAATTATTACTTTCACTGCGTTGCTATCTAACTTTTTTGCTAGCGACGCAAACTTCAACGTCAAAGTTTTCGAGCCCCATAACTTTTAACCTCAACAGCTAAGATGGCCTTATTTTTTTTTTAATGTAAATTCCAAATTTTGCGTTGCCAGCAAAATAAAGCTGAGAACAGGAACAAAGTTATGTGACGCCCTTAGACGTACCTCCGTTAGTGTTCATAATTCTTTGCAAAGATTCTTCTACTGCGTCGATTTCGGCTTGCACCTGGTTAGGGTCGAATGCTTCGTTTATTGGATTGGCATTTGAATTCAAGTCGGGCTCAGTCCCCAAATAACTTATATTTACAATTCCGTTTTCCGAAAGTGTGACAAGTCCCCCCGACAGAGGGTTTAGGAAGCAGCGATAAAGAGCTATAGCTTTGTGTGTTAAGTCACATGACCACAGGAGCGTGGTGCCTTCGTAGATATACAACGTGGCGTCTTCCGAAGCCACCATTACTAGCAGTCTTGAATTGGGCTCTGTTAAGAAAACATGGTTTATTTGTTGAGTTTTCACCCTTGCTATGGGAATAATACATTTTAAGAAAACATGGTTTATTTGTTAAGTTTACCTATCATTTGGTGTTATTTATTTTTTTAATTAAAAGCTAAGTTTACAAAGGTTCCAACGCGCCATGCACTGACAAGAGCCCGCTACAAACTCAGTCGGGTAATGTTTTTGTTATCCTTATTTCACAATAATTCACATTCGATTAGAGACTCACCATAGTACCACCCGATCAAATAAGGATGAAAACATATTGGTATATAATCAAATCGTATTATATACTTCATATGATAGAAAGATTCGGTGACTTTGTCAAATTAAAAGAAATTTTATGCAAAGTATAAATGTAACAATGATTTTATCTACAAAATAAAAGTATATTGCTAGAAAGCGTACGATATATGTCAATATCATAAACCCGGTGCCGTAATATCTCAATTGACATTCTTGCTTGTTATCATGTCAATAGATATCTTGACCTAAATTATTTATTATTATAACGAAATAACAATACTGTCTAAAATGTTGATTAAAATTTAAAATATCTTCCATAGGTTTGAGAATCATCATCATTTTCACCGTTTTAAAGCCCAAAGCTGGGCATAGGCCTTTATTTGCTTCTGCCACTCTCCCCTTTTCCTTGTCATTCTCATCTAATCACCTCCTGTAACTCTATATTATTCGCACATCAAGAACTGGAACGGGTAGGGTTTGCCTCAACCCGCAATTTAGTCCACCACTCCGTTAGATTAGTAGACCACGTGCCATCACCACGTTTAGCCATGTATCCTGTTAACACATTTAAAATTTGGGAATATAACAAAAATAATCTGTCTTCTTACACTGCTGGCTGCTATCCCAGTTTTCTTCATTTATCATTGTGTTGCAACCTTGCAAAACGTCCCAACCAGGGTTGGCCAATAGAGGTGCCACCCATATTGTGGAGATTCTTACCTACCTGTCCAGAGATTTAAACTTGACAGATTTATTCTAACATCTCTTATGCTGCAGCCAGACATAGCTTCTTTTGAATGATCATTTCAACGATCATGTAGTGCGGCCGGGGATTTTTGTATCTGCGCAAAGTTTTGTAGTACTTTGTAATCTTCAAGGACAAAAATCAGACACTTTGAGTTATGTCTGGCTCCGGCATTACGTCTGTTATGTAGCGATATTACGTATTAAAATTTAACTATATCGTTTTCAGATTTAACAGTTGTTCGCCTTATAGTATTCTTACTGGGGAAGTTTGGCATTTCTGTGGTGATGACCTCCCTGTATCTCTTCACATCAGAACTATACCCAACAGAGTTCCGACATACCTTGCTCGCTTTCTCTTCTATGATTGGTCGCATTGGATCAATCACTGCTCCACTGACACCAGTATTGGTATGTATAATTTAAAAGGTTTCACTACCAAATATCGCTCGTGAGCAGGATTTCACTATAAGAAGTATAGAAAGACACTCTGATCTATATCTTTTGTTAATATGTTACTGACAAATAATTATTTATTTATATGATAAGTTTATTACAATACAAAAGGTGTATTTAAATACGCAGCTCGTATCATGCAACCCTTCCTAAAGAGACGGGACTAACGTTGCAAGTAGAAATGATATTTTGTTTTAACTTCTCTTACTTTATTAGTTTGCTAAATGTTATGAGGAACTTTGACCTTATTATATTGTTCAACTTATTTAAACACAGCGCTGCCGTTGTCTTTAAAAATTAAATTTATCACCCTAAAGAAAGTTTGCATCGTATTGAATTTTTATGCCACAGTGTTCAGATATGGATGTACTACAAATATTTTCAGATGGACTACTGGCACGGTATACCTTCTCTGATGTTCGGTGGTATGGGCGTCATCTCTGGTGTACTGGTACTTACGCAGCCTGAGACACTGGGCACCACCATGCCGGATACATTAGCGGAGGCAGAAGCCATTGGGACACCTGAGTCTAAAATAAAAACAACTATTAATTGATCTTAATTTATCAAACGTTAAAAATATTTAATCTAAGTCTATGTGTTGTTGTTGATGACACTATTACACTAGTACATTATCTACCAAGATAGCTGATTTTATAAGGAATAACATAGGCTGATTTGTATGTACCTAAATAATCAGAGTTCCATACAAAAAAATAAAATCCCTTGAAATTTAACAAAATCACTGATTTCACGGGAGCGAAGTCGCGGGTTACAGCTAGTTATTATATATTCGTAATAAGGAGACACGTAATTATACCGGCTATAAATAATAAAATACAAAAGAATAGATAACCCAAAGATACTTTTGAACGAAATGAAATGGAATGTTATTTCACCGTGAAACTTGACCAATACTAATCAATAAAATTAATTATCACTTTCAAACGATTTTTACATATTTTTTAAGTCATAATCATTTATGAAATATAGTTTGCATTTTGTGTAAAAAATAAGGAATTGTTTCAGTCACTCACCCTTTCTT
This sequence comes from Charaxes varanes, assembly GCA_024363005.1. Classification (NCBI taxonomy): domain Eukaryota; kingdom Metazoa; phylum Arthropoda; class Insecta; order Lepidoptera; family Nymphalidae; genus Charaxes; species Charaxes varanes. The sequence goes on along the minus strand of JANCMC010046647.1, from coordinate 1,853,847 downwards.
CTTGGTGATGACGAGGTGGTCGTTGAAGAGGAAGAGGTGCAAAGGCATCTTATGGAACTTTTTGCCAAAGGTCAGCTTCAATTCGTCAGTTTTCCACAAAAGTTGCGTCATCTCACCCGAACGCACCAACCACCTGATCGGTCTACGAGTGGAATGGCAAAGAATTATTATGGTAGTACATTTCCTCCATGTGAAGTCTTGGAATCGAACTCCATGGACGAAATAATTTCTTTATCACGAACGGTACAGACCAGTTATATTATTTGGACGGTACCTATATACATAAAAGCGAAAGGTCACTTATCACAAAATCGTTAAAACCGCGGTAAGTACAAAGATGAAATTTGGTAGTGACTCAACTTATAGTTAGTAGACATTTACTAGACATATTTATCGTTAAGGCCAGATTTAGCAGGTTTAAGGGTTGTTAATAATTTTACGCGGACGAAGTCCCGGGAAACAGCTTGTTTATTTATATTACAGGCTTAAAGAAATAATATTGTGATTATTTAATGTGTGTAGCTGATTAATTTATCTCTTCATAGAACATACTTCCGATCTCGTCGCGAGAGCGCGGGCCCCAGCTCCGGCGCGTGTCGCAGCGACTGCGGCACTTGTATGGCGCTCGCCACCCGCCACAGTTCCTCCACACGCTCCGTGTTGCGAGCACCCTCGTTGCATTGTGACACGAACTGTGACACAACGATACCGTGTTAATAAGGGCTATAGGACTCAATGGCTGCCTGCGAGTAACGTTTTGGGCTGCGACGATATAGTGCTGCCAACAAAACGCTAAGAAGTAGGATAGCTCCTAGAAAACCCCTCCTACGGTAGGAAATTTGGTCTACATTTTCACTTTTGACCCCCGCTCCCATAGTGTCAAATTTAGGTGACACCCCCCCCCCCTCCAAAAAAGGGGTGTCGTAATTAACGGAATAAACCTCGTTTAATATTATTAGTTGACATCTAAACATTTGTAGAATATACATATGAATTCACATTTTTCTAACCTCTTTATTTCATAATATCTTAATTTTATCTAGTAAAAGTACAATGTTTAGTAAAATAATGAATAGTTGGTCAGATCTAAATAGCAGTCTCGAAAATTTCCATACTCTAACATACTTCTAATGCCGGAGCCAGACATAGGTCAAAATGTTCATACATTTTGTCCTTGGAGACTACTAAGTTCTACAAAACTTTTGCGTAGCTACACAATACTACCCGGCCACACTACATGATCATTCAAATAAGATATAAAGATGATATAAATGATCATTCAATTGAAGCTATGTCTGGCTCCGGCATAAGCGATAGGCTTAATGTACATACATCACATCCGATCACTACACACAGTTTGTAATAAAATGTTGAGAACAGTGGAGTCGTATAATGTTTTTGGTCACATAACGTACAAATTTTGACCGATCACAAAACTGATTACACATTTGGATTCGTCACATTAATACGTGCACATTGATGTATAGCACTTGTAGATACGACGTGAAACCGATTTTTAAGAATTAATTTTCGCGGAGCACAACGAAAACGTGTCGCCCATGACGAAGGACCCAAATCAGGAGGTTATCGCCGCCACAGAAGCCTATTTTGGAGATCTCGTAAATGTTTATTATTTAGAGGGGTTAAAAAGTTCGAGCAACGTTGGGTTAACTGTATCTACCTCAAAGCAGATAACGTTGAAACAGGAATCGCCACTTTTGTATTTTTTTTGTAGGCTAAGTATTTTTTCGGACCACCCTCGTAATTATCTTAAATCTTAAGGTTTAAAATAATGACGTTTAGCCTTACAAAAATTACTTATATACCATAACAATTATTAATAAATCAGTTTTTATTTTCTAAACTAAAGACTCTTCCTTTTTCTCTCCCACTAATCGTTGGTTGAATGGGGCTTCCAATTGGCTTACTGTTTTATATTCACAAACTTCTAGTTTTTTCTATCTGTGAGTTACTCCGTCTTACTTCGCTATCCTGTCATGCCCCCCCTCCTTTCCCTACTATAGTCAGGCCGCTCAGAAAACGCCAACTGCGTTTCTGACACCTGTCAATTCGTCATGACTAGTGATGTAAAATATAGAAGATCGCAGCCGAAGGATTGAAGAAAAACAAGTAATGCCTTAAAAATTATATATTTCTACTTTCTAAATTACATAGTTTCTAAACTACATTATTTCTACGTCTGTACTTGGTCGATGCTTGTACCAAAGTCGTCGACAAACATAGTGTTGGAAGTGTGGGAATGCAGCGGACGGGTTTCAAGTTTCGTTGACGCCGCGCTTCGTGTCCGCGTGCAAGCCGGTGCAAGCACAGCGGATTAACATAACTATTCATATCCAACCGCTCTGTCTGCGTAACATGTACCATAAATAACATTAATAATATTTAGTAACGTTATTTATTGCATTCATTATGCATATTTATTCAATTTAATAGAAATTTTGTTATTTTCATAGGAATTATATTTCAAACACAATGTTAATAAAACTGTTGATGAATGAATTAAATTGAATCTTAATTTCAAAATGTATATTATGAACCACATAGTTTAAACCTTAAATAATGAAGACTACGTCAAACAAAAGATGCTTTAAAAAGATTCTTTATTCAGGTAACAAAATTTTTTTAAACAAGTAATGTGTCTCTGACTCCTGAACTAGCGTAAGCTGTGCTTCAGGAGTCAGTGCATTAGGTGTTGCCTGAGGTATTAGCTTGCTATACTTCATTAGATTTGGAAACTGGAGCTACAACTACTATGTTATGCATGAATTTACCGATAAGCCACATAAAACTACTGTCTTTTTTGAGAATAAGGACTTAAAAGTTTTAATAATTTCAAAAGGTTCAACATGTTTAAATTGAAATGAAATATCACACTCAGAAACATTGCCCTTTAATAATACATGAGCTTCCATTGGGGATGAGTTAAGACGACTAGTAATCTTTATATGTACATTTTGGAAAAAGGTTCCAAATTATTTTGCAATTTTAGCGTCGGAGTTGATAACGCTATTACTAGTGTTAAGCTCAAAATTAAAAACGCCCTGCTTATATTTTCCAACTTCATCTCGCCGAATTGGGCCAGCGCAGCCGGGAACTAGTACCTCTTTCTCACATGATATGGGTGTGAAGTGGCGGCAATGCTGTCACGTCAAGTGATGGTATTGTTTTCGGGTTTCGTTCGGTTTATAAGACTTCCCAGTGGCCAAAACTCATTATTAAAGGCCGGCAACGCATCTGCTAGCCTTCTAGTCGTGCAGATATTCATGGGCGTCGTTAGGCACTTAGGTGCCTGCTGCCTGCTCATTTGCCCCTCGTAATATAAAAAAAATATACATTAATACGTGAAGCAAAAACTTTACGTAAATTGCGCTGACGGAGGAATATTAAATTTTGCACAATTGTAATTCACATGGAGGAATATATTAAATTATTAAAAAAAACCAGAAGCACACCAATTTACATTCTTTACACACACATGTATTGGATGATGACAAAACGTATGTGTTATAATTATAATACAGCTCGATAAGAAAGCGTCGCGTTATAAAAGCGCTGTCGTGTGAACACAAACTTGGGAGTTCATACATTTTATTATATTTAAACGCTTTTTTAACGCGCGGTTGAAAAGCTGTCGTGCGAATGAGGGCCTACTATCCTAAATCAGTGACAGAATTTTGGAAGAGATCTCAGAACTGACATCATCTGTGACGGACCTAATGCCGTGACGATATGCGTGTGACGTCATTCATACATGAATAACGTCGCACAGTCGTGTAATTCACATGAATTATACGATTTTGTCGTTATTACTGTTTGTCATGTTTTCGAAACCCTCTCACCATGACATACTTTTAAATTTTATGCATAATTAAAAAATGTACAGCAGTTTCAATATATAAATCTCTTTATAAATTTAAATTTTGAAATGACGTCACAAAATTTTTGACCTCCCCTGCCCGTTGTCACACAATGTCATATTTACATAAATGTTACACTAACCCCCTTTAACGTGTTGACCCTTAGACAGTATAAATGTTTGTTAGCATGAAGTGTATAAAAAAAATAAACATTCGTATAAAATTTTATAGAAGACCATAAAAAAGATAAATAGCATTTATACAAGATAATGTTAATTACATAGTAATTATAAAATGATTTATGTACATATATGTAATTGTAAGATATATTACATATGGATTAAACATAGAAAAATATAGGAACCCAGATATCAGCATATGTTTTTATAGCCAAATTACGTCCTTACTTATAAGGAAGGATTGATAGCGTTTCCAAAAAAATATTCAATGTCAAAATTTATCTTTTCTGCTTAAACAAAAAACAAAACAAAAATAAAAAGCATTTATGAATAGCCATTTTTATTAATCTAACAGCTGTGCCGGCGACTTTGTCCGTGTAAAGTTAGGCAAAAAAAAATACATTCAATTTTAGCCTGATTATATATTTAGCCTTCCTCGATAAATGGGCTATCGAACACTGAAAGAATTTTTCAAATCGGACCAGTAGTTCCTGAGATTAGCGCGTTCAAGCAAACAAACAAACAAACTTTAACTTTACATATTAGTATAGATATATAGCGAAAGGTCACGTTATATGAATTCTCGAAACGCTTCTTTTATAAAACTATGATATAAATTTAGTATGTTATGAGAGTTACTCTGGAGTTCAAGGTACTAGAGGTAATTAACCACTAATTGTTTTCCCTAATTAGTAAAAATGATAACTTATATTTAAAAAGAGCGTCCGAGATAAGTAATTATTATTGCTGACTTATAGCCGCTACACACGTATCGATAATTCGTTGCGATTCGTAAGGTTGTAGAGATCGTGGGGGTTCCGAGGATGACGTCAGATGGCAATCGGTTATCTTAGCTCGCCCCACAGCCGCATCCTCTACAATCTAAGCGGACCCTGGTTTTTAACGGGGATAACACTAGGAAGAAGTTAATATTATGCGATGCAGTCAACTAAAACTAAAATAAAAATATTTCACCGAAAAGCAAGCTTTCCGCTCCTTTTCACTAGTGCTTACAAAGGATATGCCTTTAAAATATATGATTTTAATACATTGCATTTGTAAGTAAGGTATTGAATATACTACTATCAAGCTTTTCATCTCAGCAGACCGTGAAAGTGTCACGTCACAAGTCTATTAGGGTGGTGGGCTTGTCCATGGTGTCGGATCCGCGCCTGTCGAGTTACTATGTAAGGCAAGAAATTTCTATCAAATCTCAAGGTTTTAAACATCAATTTGACTATGGTATCTGCATATAAACACGCATATTCCTAATTCGACAAAGCTCCGCATCATAACTGAAGCTTTAAGCTGTTAAAGTGGATAAAACCGCAGCGCTTACGAAATTTATGGAGAGATATTAGATTAAAACCAGCTTGTATTTCATTATCACTGTCGCTTTGCGCTCCCAGAAATGTTAATTGCCTGTAAAGTCTTGAAATGCAGAATAAGTGATAAATAATCAGGAATATACAGGGTTATTAAATGATGGACCCATTTTAAAAATTCGTATTAAATACACTACAAATCCAAAATTTACCCTAATAATATTGCTAGTAGTAACCTATATGTTATTCTTTTTAAAAATCGGTTATGGACCAGTGAAAGTCCATCCAAATCTGTTCAGCCGTTTCCGGGACAACTGACTATTATACACTAGTTGTTACCTGCGTTTCGTCCTCCTAAAATAAGGTAAGAAAGTTAGATTCAATTTTAGCGTGATTGTATTTAGCCTAAAGCCTTCCTCGATGAATGAGCTATCTAACACTGATTTTTTTTTCAAATCGGAGCAGCAGTTCCTGAGATTAGTGCGTTTAAAAAACAAACAAACTCTTCACCTCTATACATTAGTACAGAAGTATAGATTCAGTGAAATAATTTTTTTTAACAACTTAACCATTGCGGAGACTTTTAGTCGGTTTTTACGACATACACTTATCATTAAAGGCCGTATGGCAAGTAATTAGCTCTAGGGAAATTTTCAACAATATTTACGCAAAAGCCTTAAATAATAAACGAGGCCGTATAATGCGCATACATCTGTGTGTGCTCAGTGGTAATCGTGTCGGGTTGACCGCAAACAAGCAGCGTTCGTTGTTGATGCTAATTTTCGTGGTTATCCAATTTATTACTCGTGTCAACAATAGCTCTCTATTTATAATAATAAATCTGTATTTATTAGAAATCTAAGTTCAACTTGTGTTCCCCGATTATTTTAGGAATGGGCGTTAGTACTCTTTGATTCGATGAAATGTAAATTTAAGACCACTTAAGAAAATATGCATATAAAAAAGTATTTCTTCATTTAAATTCCGAAAGAAATGAACCGATTTTGATCAAATTTCATGAACTACCTGTATGTTAGTCTAAATTAGATGATACGATAGTTTTATTGCTATTTTATACCATAATATTGTCCCTTCTTCTTTAACATATCGTTATCCCGGTCTAGTACCAGGGTACACTTAAATTGAAGAGAATCTCTTCGGCATAGCCTATCCAAGGCCAGAGGACTACGGTTCCTTCAAGCTGCGGGCGATCCTGGAACTACTCAGGCAGGTGTTCGATTATAAAATGAGGTCAATAATTAAATAATTTCTCGATATATACAAATTTTTAAAAGGTTAATTACGTTCCCTCCGCTCGGTTTTCATTACCTTTAATCCTGTATAATAGAAAATAATGATCGAAAATTTATAAATTACATAATAATTAACCGAAAACCAATATAGTCACTTGATTAACCAAAATCCAGCGGATGGTGTTCGGGCATCGAATTCTTTAAATAATTAAATTATTATTCGATAACAGGCAAACAGATACATTACCGTCTGACGCTTTTTAGCCGCCTTTATTATTACTGGCTACTTTGTAATTTTTTTAGTTCTGTATTAAGCCTGTAATTCCTGAGCCCTTTTAACTCTTTATTAAAATAATTAACGCGATAAGCATATTTATTGCACTTGTCGGTGTATTTTGCAGGGTCTATTACAAATTGGCTACTTTATAATTTCTTTAGTTCTGTATTAAGCCTGTAATTCCTGAGCCTTTTTAACTCTTAAAATAATTAACGTGATAAGCATATTTATTGCACTTGTCGGTGTTTTTTTGCAGAGTCTATTACAAATTGGCTACTTTGTAATTTCTTTAGTTCTGTATTAAGCCTGTAATTCCTGAGTCCTTTTAACTCTTGTCAAAATAATTAACGTGATAAGCATATTTATTGCACTTGTCGGTGTATTTTGCAGAAGCTATTGCAAATTGGCTTCTTTGTAATTTCTTTAGTTCTGTATTAAGCCTGTAATTCCTGAGCCCTTTTATATCTCTATCAAAATAATTAACGCGATAAGCATATTTATTGTACTTGTCGGTGTTTTTTGCAGGGCCTATTGCAAATAAACTGTTATTTGACCAAAAGTTAATAATTTCTCTAGAGTTAGCTTAAACATACAGACTCTATATGTTAACTAAGTGCAGCATTATCATCCAGGGCCATTTTTTGTCGAGAATTTACTTACTTCACCTACGGTTTGTCTACCAAATTAGGCTTTAAAAAATCGTGACGTTGTGATAACTTTGTCCGATTGAAACGGCTTCTTCGTTTGTTAAACCCTTTATTAGTGCTCTTAACCTAAATATTACATGCTTTATATAGAGGGAAGCCCCACTATCAGTACACCGTGAAATCTGTAAAGTACCGGGCCCAATGCGTCAACGAGTTTTCTTATACTAACAAGAATGTCGTTTAATCTCTTACGTCACTTCTTACCTTTTCCCCAGTCATTTATACATTTGTACTTATCTACACTAAATAGCTGTTTTCCGTTACTTTGTTTGCGGAAAATTAAACTTAGCGGATTATGTTGTATGATCTACTAATTATGTTTATAATTAGTAGATACCCCCTACAACCTACCTCCTTGACATATTTCGTCTTTGTACGCTCCGCCGCTTTAGAGATTTAGTAATAGGTGACCTTTCGCGCCTATACGTATGTTTGTGCGTGTGCGTGCGTGCTTGTGCGTGCGTGTGTGCGGGCATGTGTGTGTGTCCTTATTCTACGCGATTAAAGGCTGATGAGCATAATTAATTGGTAATGATGAATTAATTATGATCTGAACGCCCAGAGGATTAACACTGAGCTTTGTCAACAGGTAAGAACTACGTCGCCGCCCCGAGCCCCATGCCGCCCCTCGACGGCTCCTACTACAACATGGCGTCGGACAGATACCTGTCGTACCCGCCCCTGATCGGCGAGTATTTGCAACAGGTGAGCGGTTCATTTTTAATGTAACCAATCTTTTCTGTTCATTTTCCGCATCCTTTCTCTCCTCCCCATCTACCTTTATATCCTATTACTCCATCCCTTTCCCTTACTTCTGTCTTTCTAATAAGAGGTAGCCGGTTTGTAGCCGAATTAGGCCGGCGCGTCCGAGTACCAGTACCTCTTTCTTACATAAGATCGGCGTGAAGTGGCTACAATAGTGGCACGTCAAGTGAGTAGTGTATTGCTGTCACGTTTCTTTCGGTTTGTGATACTTCCCGGTGGCCTAAACTCGTCTTTAAGGCCGGCAACGCATCTGTTTGCCTCCTGGTAGTGCAGATGTCAGTAGTCACTTAGCTGCCTGCTCGTTTGCCCCTTGTAAAAGAAAATGAAAATAAAAACCCTTTAATTAACTGAACATAAATACGAAAATCAATTCTGATTACTGACAAATAAATCACATAAACCGAAAGTACTTTACTTGCTATTGTCGTCGTTTGTCAACTCTTATTTGTTCATAAATTTCCATTTGCCTTTGTGGCCTTGCGATTGTCGATGTGAGAGACTCTTTTATTGTGCTAACAATCATACGTTATTTATATTTCTTTATAACCATGTTTGCGCGACCCATTTTATATATTCACTCAATTCTTCAACTGTGGAAGCCTTTGTACAGTACATTGTTATAAAACCTTATTGTATACTATGTGTACCCCACGACTTCGTTCGCGTGTGCCACTCTTATTACTTAGAGGTTTTAAAACAGTTTTTGGATAAGGATTAACATTATGTTTTTAAAAAAACCTTCACAAATAATGCACTATTTTAGAACAAATTTGATTAGGATAAAAAGAGGTTATACTGAGCCCTGAGCCAACCTTAAAAGATAGACATATGGTTTCGCAGACTTTTATTTAGAACTTTTAAAGGGGAACAATTTTGTCATACATGATATTTGCGAAACTTTAATCATTCACTCAGCGCACGCTCTCAAATGGGAAAAAGAACCCCCGGTTTCGAAACACTCTTCATAGGTGCTCCGCTCGTATTGATCATAGTGTGATGATATATAGCCTATAGCTTCCTCGATAAATGAGCTATCTAGCACTAAGAGAACTTTTCAAATCGGATCTGTATTTCCTGAGATTAGCGCGTTCAAACAAACAAACTCTTCAGCTTTATATATTAGTATAGATATGTATATGTATACAGACTTAATAGTTCAACAGTAGACTGAAAACTCTGTTCAATGAAAAAGGGAAGCGGAAAATGGGCATGCGATAGCCCAGCGGGTATTTTTTTAATGTTAATTTATTCTCCACGGGCTAAAGGCCGGTGCCTTTGTATTTTTTATTATTTTCTTCATTATCTTTTTTTTTTCACTTTTTTCCGTTTCATTAGTCTATAGTTTCTGTTTCTTTATCGCGCGCCTTCTTCGGGGCAGCCATTTCCGCGATGAGACGGGGGTCACTGTGGTAGAGCCCAGCGAGATTCGAACCAACCACCTTCCGGATTTCAGACGGCTCCTCTACCATTGACCTTTCAAAGCCACGGTGTTAAGTCATTTTTAATATAGAGTAACTACCTACGTGACGATGAAAAATAATGTAACTAAATCAATGATCAGCTAATTAGTTTCTCATTTTGTTACTGTACTTTCATCACCATCATCATTTTCAGCCCTTGATAACCCACAGCTGGCCATAGGCCTCTCTTTGTTTCTGCCACTCTCCCCTATCCTTTGTCAATCTCATCCAGCCACCCTTTAAGTTTATTGTAAAATACACAAAACTTAGCAACAGATAAAAGGGTGACAATAGCAGCTAGGGCACTCCGGGGTGGTGTACCCGTAGTGGATCGGACAGATAAAGGAGATCCACCCCTGGGAGTAAAATAGTTACATAACTATATATAAGTAAGATTTTTATGACTTCTAAAGCTGCTGTCCTATTTGGCTCAAAATAATTTTCCTAATGAGTTTGTTTATGCTAGTTGTTTGTATTTTCAGAGTCCAGATGGAAAATATATAGCAAGTGGTGCTCTGGATGGTATTATAAACATATTTGATGTGGCACAAGGGAAGCTGGTGCACACACTTGAAGGTCACGCCATGCCTATAAGAAGTTTATGTTTTTCTCCCGACTCTCAGTTATTATTAACAGCTTCCGATGATGGACATATGAAGCTTTATGATGTGTAAGTTTATTTTAACTTTTAAAGTTTAGCCCAACAGTATAAGGTATGGACTGAAATCTGCAAGGTTCCCGTTTAAAACACTGTTGGGGTATTGTTGCACCCACTTCTAATACAAGCTTTTAATTTAAGCTTAGTAGGAGGGGAAAAAGGGAATATTAGATATATCTAAAAAGTAATTCCTAATATTCTTTAAAAATAAAAAAATAAAAAAAAAAATTTGACTGGTCCGTTGGCACAGATGTCAGTGACCCTGCCTTGTGCTTCTGAGTTGCGGGTTCAATTCCCGCCTAGAGTCTGGGTGTATATGTATTATAAAGTATGTATTCATATATTACTAGAGATCACATAGAGCAAATAACAAGAGGGCAGTGGAGGTGCATGGTCAAGCACATTACATCTAAATGATGACAAAGACCACAACTAAGAAGAAGGGATAGCCTGGTGATCGAAATTCGTCCTCAAATGTTTAAGTTTGCGTACCATATCCTTATTTAAAGCTATATACAAAATTTAAATTCTTTGTACAACCGTAATATTTGACAATTAATATTTTGACAGATGTCTACTTTTTGACACAATAGTGAAAGGTATACATGAGTGTGTAAGTAACGTAAATCGTTTGGCAAATCTGTGCGTGTTTTATTTTAATAAATCAATATTATCTATTAATATTGCATATTTTATTAAAATATTACCATTCGCACACCCTACTTATAAACTATAATTGTGCCAAATTTCTTACTACGCCCGCGCAATTTTCGTAAAATCGTACCGAAAGCTTTAGCTTCACCTATTAATATATGGAATCCTGAATACTTATGGTGTAAACATGTAATTTTGATTTTCTTTCAACAGGGTACATGCCAATTTAGCAGGGACATTATCAGGACATGCATCTTGGGTTCTATCAGTGGCATTTTCACCAGATGGTAAACGTTTTGTATCAGGTAGTTCAGACAGAACCGTCAGAGTTTGGGACTTGGACAGTATGCAGTGCCAACATGTTTTCAAAGAACACAATGATCAGGTAAAATTGATTTTTGTTTACTTCCTTCTGCCTTCTTTGTCACTTCTTTTTGAGGGCATGCTAATTCTCGAAATTAATAAATAATAATATAAGCTCGTAATTTTTGTATTAGTTGCCACTTTGTTTTGAAAAATTCATTTTCAGTGTTACATTTTCGCTTAGACTAATACTACGTTAACTCTGAATGACCATAACACATTCCTTTTCAGGTCTGGGGTGTTAAATTCAATGCAGAAAGTAATAAAATTATATCAATATCGGAAGATAAAAGTATAAATATATATGACTGTCCATTATAAATGGTTAAATACAAAATATAAAAGAAGTTTATGATTTTTATTTATCCACATAAATATAAGCTATATATAAGAATATGTAGTTGTCAAATTATTAAAAATAAAACGCTTAAGAATTATCATTAAAACAGTTATGGTTATTATTACATATATTTCCTGCATGTAACCAATAATTTGTCTATTGTTCTAACCAAATCAGTAATAACAAGGTACTCTTTTAACGCGTTTTTATATTACGCGGTTTCAATTTCTTGTATTACACTGGTATTCCTCAGATGACGCGGAGATTTCCCACGTTATAACATATATACACATATATATGTGTGTGTGTGTGTGTGTCTGGCTCCGGCGTTATAGTCATTTAACAGTCTGTGGAGTTAAAACAATACTAATCCGCTCTGTTGACCTTGTTTTTTGACGTTGACATAGGCAATTAATTTGTTAATGTCATTGCTTATGTCAATGTAAAAAACAGCCGGTTTTCAATTCAATGTTCTTAAAATATTTTTTAGTAATAACTAATAAGTCAATATAAAATAGACAAGAAGCAAATACAAATATCCGCTACGTCATTTAAGTATTCCTAAATATTCCTTTTTAATAGACAATGCCGGCTGCAGCAGTTGTGAGTATATTTTCTTGTATTTTCTCTTTAAACTCTTATATTTTTGTCAATTTGAATATCTTTTCAGTATTCTTTATTAATAAAAAAAGAGAATGCACACGATGACCCTATATATTGCAGCGCTTGGACGAGGGTAAAATGTACCGATGATTCAAAGTAAGATGTTTGTTTATTTTCTACTGTTATCATAGTTTTTTCTAAGATACTTTCGACAACAATATTTATGAACATATTAGCACAATTATTTTGTTTCAAAATTCATCTTTAAATGTTAGTAACATGTTAAGTCTAAGTGTTTTTATGGTTCTGTGCTCTTACAAGGAACCCTTATAGTTTTGCTCTGTCCTTTCGTCCATCTCTCCGTCCTTAAGATGGTGTCGTACCCCTCCCGCCCTAGAATTTCAACATTACATATCGAAATTGCAACTTTTCAATGTTAATACTTGTTTGTCAAAATATTTTGAGCAAAATAAGGCAAAAGCACTTTATTGCAATTAATTGGCCTGTTGGCGCTGTGGACAGTAACCCTACCTTCTGCTCCGGGGGTCGTGGGTTCGATTCCCACCTCAAGTCTGGGTGTATTATCCATGTGCATGTATCTATATATTTCAAAAAAGTTGTCTACCTTAGGAACAGACGTCCGTGTGCCATATAGTCCTATATAGGTATTGCATATTACATACTGAACCTTTTCTTTGTGTCTTGGGCACTTAATTTATAATAAAAAGTAAATAAATGTGAATATTAAATGAAAAATGATAAATATTATATGTAATCTTGTGTCTTCAAACAGTTTTTCTGGTCAAAACCACCAAAAGTATACTCATGAAATATTAGCCAAGGTAATATAATAATATTCATCTAACGATAATATCAATACCTCCTATGTTAAGATGTTGTAAATTTAAATTCTCAGCTTTGCAGTAGAGTGTTTCAAAAAACTAAATTATAATAGTCATTGTCTAATATGTATTGAATATACAGTTTTATACACAAGTGTGTTATATAAAGACAAATAATTTACATTTTACATGCTTGGAACACTACTGTGAAGTTGGGAATTTGGGGTTAAAACTATTAACGTGGGAGGTAAACAATATATATGTTTGTAGGAAAACTCAAGACTACTTAGTGACGGGAGGACTGGATAGTTTTGTGAAAGTATGGCAATTAGAGAATAATCGATTAGAACTCCTGCATACTTTAGAAGGGCACAGCATGGCTGTTGTGTCAGTTGCGGTTAGCCCAGATGGACATAGTAAGCTAAATATTTTACCTTACTAATTTTAATTGGTTATTCATCATGAACATCGCATCAGTGTTAATAGATTGATGTGTGTTTTATATTTGTATGTAATTAGGGTTTATTGAAGATCACCTGGTGGTCGAAATTTGGCCACAAATTTTAAAATTTGTATACAAAAAAATCTTTAATTGTTTGTAGAAGGACATTGTAACTTTTAACAATTAATATTGTCACCATTGACATGACTACGCTTAGACACTATCTTATCATAGAATGCATGCATGTGTATGTAAATATATGGAATTAGTGTGCTTTTATATTAATAATGCTACATATTTATAATGTACACTTTATAAAAATATTAGCATTCATACACCATCCTCTATATAAACTATATTTGTGCAAAATTTCATACTCCTCCGTCTGCGAGATTTTCGTAAAATAGTGCTAAATCTTTTTGCTTTATGTACAAATACTTAGTATATAGAAACTTTAGTAGAATTATGAATACACATCTTTAAAAAAGTCACCAATCATCTTTATTTGATGATTATTATACACACACCAGCAGAATTAGGGGAACACAAAGAAAGGTAGAATATAAATATTAGTTTCAACATTTTGCAATTAATTAAATTAATGTTTAATAATATTGCAATGAAAAAACTGTCAGAAAATCAGAAAATTTTCAATTGTATCCCTGTCGAAATTATTACGACAGAGTACATTATTCGTAATTTATTTATTAATTCGTGAAGCGAATACTTAGAGCGCAAACGGAAGAGTATGTAATTTGGCATAATTGTAGTTCATATAGAGGAAGGTGTTATTATAATATATTATTTTTTTAAAATAAAACGACATGCACACTGGTATGTTATTGTATATTAATGTCATAACATGTCAATTTAATTGTTGTGATCATATTTAATTATTATTTATTTAAAAATAAAAGGAACTATTTTATATTCTACCTTTTTTGTGTGCGGCTATTTCAGGTGGTCTATATATAATGTGACTTGAGTTTGTTTGATAAACTTTGAGGAATAAAAAGTTATCTATCTATCTATCTATCTATCATAGCAATAGCGTCATCATCCTTGGATTCAACTTTAATCATCTGGGAGCTAACCAGTGGCTACAAAGTGCATGAGATGAAAACTGGCGCTACAGATGTATGGAAGGTGACCTTCTCACCGGACGGCAGTCAAGTTGTGTCTGGTAGTCACACAGGCAAACTTACAGTTTATAAACTGGTTGAGAATACTGCGGATAAATTATTGGATACTAGGGGCAAATTCGCCCTTTGTGTTGCCTGGGTAAATATAGAAATCATTTATTTACATTGACTAAATTCTAGAAGATTTATAGTTATGCCAGAGTTAGACATAGCTTCATTTGAATGATCATGTACGGTGACAGGGGACTTTGTGTAATTTCACAAAGTTTTGTAGAACTTTGTAGCTATGGCTGGCTCCGTTATTATGACAATGTGTGGAGTGTTGCAAGGATGGAAATAAACCTTGCCTTGCTCTTATTTATATCCTTGCAACCCTATATATTTATTTATTATTAAGGGACCAACCACATATTAAGTCACATGTTAACATGGGGGACGGTATTACCAAAATCTGACATTGTGTGACTACTGGCAGGGAGATTAAATGCTTTGTGACGCCACATAGAAAAATTTAATTGTAGTAATACAAGAATAGGTGATTAAAATGGACGACCCTGAGGACCACTAAGACACCTTGGGTGCAGAAATGTAAAGATTACATTCAAGGCATCTCCTGAAATAGCTCGATATTTGCCCATCAGTGTACGGTTTTAATTAAACTATTATTTTACGTGAGGAAAATTATATTTTAGAGCAGGAATCGGAAGTATATTGCAAGTGGTTCCGTCGATGGAGTGGTTTATGTCTTTGATGTAGCTCAGGGAAAGCTTGTGCATACAATAGAAGCGCACACACAAATTGTAAGAAGCGTTGACTTTTCGCCCAATTCAGAATTACTCCTCAGTGCTTCCAATGATGGCTTCATTAAGATATTTGACGTGTGAGTTAGTAATTTTTATTTTTCTTCTTTTGGCTGGCCTGTTAGGGCAGTGGGCAGTGACCCTGCCTTCTGCTTCGGGGGTCGTGGGTTCGATTCCCGCCTCGAGTCTGGGTGTATTATTCAAATGTATGTATTTATTATATATTTGTAAAAAATATATATTTGTGTATACCAGGCGTCTACCTATAACAGAGGCATTAAGTTGTCTACCTTAGGAACAGACGTCCGTGTGTCATATAGTCCTATACATTTATTATTATTATTATTTATGTTTTTTTTTTAATGAATATTAGGAATACTTTTTAGATATGTCTAATATTCCCCTTTTCCCACCTACTGAGCTTAAATTAAAAGCTTGTATTAGGAGTGGGTGCGACAATATCCCAACGGCGGTGGGGTTTGAACCGGGTACTATATTTATTTAAAAATCGGATGTCATTGCCTTATTTTTTTAAATTGCGGTAAAGACCTAAAGCGGTGTTCCTATGACCTAGGCCATACTTATATTAGTGCGAGCGTCAGGGATGCAAGACGCGCAGCTGTGTAATCAATACCGCTTCATTTTACGTGACCTTCCGCATCGCAACCGCCCACCTCTACAGGGACTCACCTCCGCTGCTTGTTATGATTGCAGCGAAAAAAAAATTAGCGGAATATTACAATTTCCCGTCATCTTTTATTTTAAGTACTATTTAGTTGTACGCCTAATATCTCATTACCAATTCGCCATTAAAAGGAAAGATTTATTCTTCAAAAGCCATATTGTTTTCTTTTAATTGAAAAAGAAGTTTACGTTACACCTAGCGCCATTTTTATTTTTTTATCTTATTCATTATATTTTTCTGTTTTTTCACTACTTTTCCGTTCCATTATTCTTTTTATGTGTATTTTTTAGGTGAACAAATCTCATTGGAACTCGCGTCATTATCACCGTTAACGACACGTCTGACGATTCGTTTTCACTTCTGTTAGGACTCCCGGAAAGCAGGTGTTCGTTTTTTTTTTATAAAAGTGATTATTAGAGATACTTTGATGTATGCCTAATAATTAAGAAAACAAACATACTCATAGTGCAAAGGCCGACAGTGCAACTGCTTTTTGGCAGGCTGTTGTAAAGGGGCGTAGACAGTCATTTATAATAGAGAGCCATTGCTCGTTAGTCCCTTTTTTGCATAGTTTATAACAATGTCACTTCTACATTTTGTATGATCTTGATCTTCTTAACTACGTAACGGATTCAAATGTGATTTTCATTAATAAAAAGAGTGATTCAAGAGGAAAATGATATGTATTAATGCCCGTTTGGCGAGTGACTACTATCATATATAAAAATAAACTTTGTATACACTCCTCATTTATGAGAAAACAACATCAGCGATATTACACTCATTTTTATCAGGCACGAATTAATGTTATCAGTGTATACGGCTGTTCTTTAATACTATTGAATAATGTCAATAAAAAGATAATTAAAGTGATAAAATTGTTTAGTATAATGTTTGGTTAAAAAAAAATAATTATACAAAATATATGTATAAGAAAATGATCAGTGCAAGCCCCAAAGAACTTTTTTATGATTTGATTAGATAGAATTTCTACTATTAGACTAACTTTTTTAAAATAAAACGCAGTAAAAAAGAAAAAAATGTTTTATCGTAGGCTAGTACTATGCGTAACAATTTTGAAGGCAGCAAATTTTCCGTAACCAATTAGGCAATGGTCGAAATATCTTCAGATGTAAAGGTATAATTGTCGATACTATTTTTAATTCGCTGAATTAAGTATACAAACTAAATAAAACAGCTAAATTATAATGTTTTCTTTTACGATCAACTATTTCTATGTATAATACTTTAAAAAAATAAACGCGTTGGAAACAACATGTGTTTATCGTTTTTTTTTTCAGGTTCTCGTGCAAGGGTTTTAGTTTTCATCGTCTTTGGCACCAATAGTGTATTATTAATAATTATTATAGCATCATAAAGATAGTGTTAATAGTAATTAAGTGACATAGAGACTACACTTTCGCATCGATTTCATAATGTTTATACCTACGTTAATATTTGTAAGTATAGGAGAAAAGTACAGGAGCAGAAAAAACTTTTAATAATAATGCAAAGCTCAGCTATATACGTACATTCTTCTTTGTATATGCACCGTATTTCAATGTTAATTTATAATAGAAACAGAAATTGCTTGGATTGTTAAAATCGTAAGCAAATATAGCTTAATTTAAAAAAAGTAGCCAATAGCGCGCTTGGATACACTTATATAGAAGGGTTCCGTATCTGATACGCGAAAAAATAGGTATTTGAAAAAAATGCAGTTGAATAACTTCAAAAGTTATTCTCTGATTTTACTCTAATTAATTTTCTTAATAGGTTTTTAACTTGACCTATCAAGATGAAAAATTTCAAGTCTGTACATTTATTAGTTTGGAAATCCTAGAGTGTGGTGTGTTTTGATTTCTATATATTTTTTATTTATTACTAGCTGACCTGGCAGACATTGCCCTATCCGATTTACGGTCATATGAAAGTTCCAGTACTCACGCCATCTATTGGAAGTATTACTGAGATGCGACCAACGATTCATTTTAAAGTTTTTTTTTTTAATTCTTTTGAATATTCCTTTCTTTCTTTTCTTATAAACCTTCGCTAAAATAATGTTCTCCTTATGACAGCAAAGGTTTATTATGTGACAAAACAAGCTGAAGTCAAATCGGTACTGCTGTTTTCGAATATTAGCGAGACTAACGAACCGTAGTACGTTAGATTTATTTATACAAGTATAGACTAGTTGTTACCCGCCACTTCATCCGCGTAAAATTAGGTGATAAATTTCAGCGTGATGACATATAGCCTATAGCCTTCGTCGATAAATGGGCTATTTAACACTAAAATAATTTTTCAAATTGGACCAGTAGTTCCTGAGATTAGCGCGTTTAAGTAAACAAATTAACAAACAAACTCTTCAGCTTTATATATTAGTATAGATTCTATATCGATTTTTATATGATTAGATTCCCAAGACAGCCTAACCGTTGGTAACCCTATATTGGCCTTATATAAGTCCAGTTATGTTAATCCTACTGTATTCATACAGATTGATGAGTTTCACAAGGTATCTTATGAATTCTCATATGTAATATGATTATACGAAATAGAAGTTATTATTACGTTTCTAACTACGTTAACATTTACGTAGGCGTACGTGCTAAATATAGTAATGGTTTTATTAATTCCTGGTTCGTGACGTCCTCAGTGTCTAACAGTGTCTCTTTACGAATACGGTCTAGAAAGCTTCAAGAAAAAAGCAAACTCATTTCTCAAATGCCGGTTACGCATTTGCGAGACTTCTGGTAGAGCAGCTGTCTACGAGCTTAGGTTGGTCAACGGGGTACCATACATATTTTAATTAAAAATGAACTTTTTTTTTCAACTATATTATTATTTATTCAATAGGTCTCCTTTTGCTTCTGCCATTCTCCTCCATCCCTTGCCGATTTCAACCAGCCACCTATCTTTATGTTATCCGCCTATTGATGCGCCATGGGACTAACGGGGGTCTTTCCAACCCAATCTAGGCCACCACTCAGTTAGGTATAATTAAAAAATATTAATAAGACAAAGACAATAAACAGCGTTTTAATAAGGTCTGGGAAAAAATGCGAGGAAACCGGCAAACTCGGCCATTGATATAATGTACGTAAACACTGTTATTAACATAACAGGAATTACGTCACCGGTATATAACCATAATAAATAATCCGCCTGCCGATCGGCCTTCTGCATATGGGCATCATCGGGTACAGTAATGATTTCTTGATTAATTATCATTTTTCATCATTACGTCATTTCGTACTTATTACGTGTTATTTTGTAAATAATTTTCCTTTGTGCGTAGATGATTTAAATTTGCAATAGAACCTTTCCTATCAAAACACTACACATTTCCCTCTTTACCAATGGCCCTACATTGGTCGCGAATTTCCTGCAGTCGTAGTGATAGGCCGCGCCGATGTCATGTCTCACTTGATGAGTGCGTAGAATTTATCCCACACTAAATATAGTGAATGGTTGAGGTGCCAAACCTTATTGGTGGGAAAGACAACATACATGCGAGTAAATATTTATATTATGTTTGTTAATATTTCTTACTTCAAGCCAAAATACTAAACGTTTCCCTCTAAGTCAATGGCCCCACCGTATCAGGGCCGCGAATACCCTACAGTCTTCGTGGTAATAGGCCGCGCCGGCGCCATGTTGCGTTGATCGCTTGACGAGTGCGCAAAATTTATCCCACATTAAATATAGTGAAGGGTTGAGGTGCGAAACGTTATTGGCGACAGATTTCGCACCTATAAACAACGCTCCCAGGAAATCTCCTTCTGAGTAAACATTAACTCGTTAAATGTTATACATTTATACTAATGTTCATCTGCGAATTCACGTGCGTTAATATACGTTTCGTAACACTAGCGGGGGTTTATACAGTTGAGGATCAGTAGATTCTTTCAGTGTTAGATAGCTCATTTATCGAGAAAGGCTATAGGGTATATATCATTACGTTAAAATTTAATCTTTCTTTTAATTATCTAAATTTACGCGGACTTAGCGGGCTCGCTACTATTGTAAAAATCGGGATAAGTAACATGTAAACATAAACTGTTTCTAAATTTTCTTAATCAGTTTTATAGCACGATTCCTTGTTTGACTCGGTTGACTGAGAGAATATGTACACGTAACTAAGCTGGTCTCTTTTGGCTATTTTTATATAGATATCAGAAAGAAAACTACGTTATTAAATTACCTTCACACATTGAACGCGTTAAATAAATGTTTAATACGAGAGAAGCATAAATGTGCAGCAAACATAGTGACCACTAATGAGTGCAGCAGCGGCGCCGTGCGGTCGTTGCGGCGGGCGCGCGAACTAATTCGCAGGCGTGATGGATTGCCTCCACTGACACCGCTCCGGTGTCTTGCTGCCCTGGTACATCGCTAATTGCTTCATCTAATCGATGTTAATACTAGTAGTATGTTGAACGTGTGTGTACTTGATTTTCATGTATGTTGAAACTAGAATGTTTGAACACATAAGTATAAAATTAACAACTTGAACTATTTCTTACTAACTATAGTGTAGGAACCTAATTTTGGATAGGCCGGGATAAAGTTCGTGAGGATACCATGTCCTATCCTTGACTAACTAGCAATTGACGCTTAGATGGAAGTAAAGAAAAAAAGGATATTTCTCCTTAATGATATAAAACATTCTACAATTTTTATTTCCTTACAAGTTTTTTTCAGTCTTGTTACAAAATAATTCTTTCAGGTGAAGAAACTGTTTCCACAAATGAGCGTAACACAATGTCAGTCTTCACAATTAAAAGTGAACCCTGTGTTTATCTTACCCTAAAATCGAATTTACTTTACAGCAACTTAAACACACATAGGGAATATATTGAGGACAACACAAATATGTTGAATCAATTTTCTTATTTTATTATAAGAGTCGATTAAAAACTACTAAAGTGTCGACGTTGAAATGAGGTCAAAACAATCGAACACCCCAGAGTGTGAGTAAAAACAGTTCGGAGCGGACCCCTCAATTAGCACGTAGCCATGTGTTGCCGTGATGAGGAGCGAAGGTTGAAGGTTTAGGGTCAGGATATATAGCAGCAATTATATATGTGTGTGTAAATCGTTTGCTATTGGTGTGTGTGAGGTTGTATTTTAATAATTTAATATGTTTATAGTGCATATTTTAATAAAATATAAGCTTTCGCACACCGTCCTCTATAAAAACTTTTACTGTGCAAAATTTCAAAACCTCATTACGTAAAAGACAAAATCGTATAAAAAAATCGTGTCGTAGTCGTACAGTGTAAACAGCCGCTCCTCTTATAACTAAAGAAGATTCACTATGTAGCCTGAGAGCTCTTGTAACAGCTCCGTGAAGGTGTTTTCGGCAGGCTACAATTGCGAACTTATACATAGTAACTTATGAGTAGAAGAATCGTCAAACATATGTCAGTCTGGGCGCTTGTGGTTATTTTTAAACTGTGCGTTATACAGCATGTGCAAAAAGTATATTTATGGGATTTATTAACATTCAAAGTGGCCGGTTTGTACTTTAAAGACGACAAAACAGTCTGCCTTGTTAATATCTTGACTATATACACCCCAATAAAGAGTAAAAATTACAATTTACCAATATCATGTTTTCTGAAAGATTTTATTTTGCACATGTAATGGACAGATTTAAAATAACCACAATCAATCGGACCGACTTTATGTTTTACGGTTCTTCTATACACATATTACTATATATGTATATGTTCGCAAATGTAGCCTGCCGAAATCACCTTTGCGGAGCTGTTACAGTAGCTCTAACGCTAATGATATCACCATAGTGTACGAAACGAATATTAACAAGTAAATGGAAGAAAGTTTATTTAAATTCACTGCATTAAATCGTATACAAAAAAATCGTGTCGTTGTCGTATGCTGTAAAAATGTTACTTTTATAGCTAAAGAGTACTATGATGCTAATGTTAAAAGGTGAGTGGAGGAAATAAATGTACAAATGAAAGGAGTTTTCTGCGCATTCAAATGCCAAATTGACGGACTAAGTAAGACGAGCAGATGCTGGATTTTCCCAGATTGTAGTCTGAGAGATGGCTGAATCATTATCTATGCAACGATATTATATCGCTCTCAGTATTTTTTTAAGTGATACTTTTTTCAAAACGCCTCAAATTTTACCTCCATGTCACATTACAGCAATCCGCGGAGGAGGGGTAAAGCGAAAGGCGCTCGGCAGGGCAGCCAAGGCCAATATGATGACCCCCGTGGCTTTCAAACGTTTCACTTTCATCATAGTTTAAAAAAAAATACACAACCTATTTATTTACTTCAAGATCTATAGCCGAATTGGGCCGGCGCGTCCAACTACCAGTAGCTCTTTCTCACATAACATCGGCATAAAGTGGCGACAATGTTGTCACGTCAAGTGATAGTATTGTTGTCGCGTTTCGCACGGTTTGTGAGTCTTTCCGGCGGCCTAATCTCGTCATTAAATGCCGGTAACGTATCTGCTGGCCTTCTAGCCATACAGTACATGAACTATCTGTTCGTTTGACCCTTGTAAAATAAAAAAAAATACAAAATAAATCCTATTTCTATTATTTTTCTTAGATTAATAGATGAATATATTTCTGACTGCTGGCTCTTAGACTATAAGAAAGATACTGAGATCTAACTGCAGTTAGGGCCCATCAAATGAACTGGAGCGCCTCAAGTCTGCAGCTATTACGTCTAAATAGTTTTATCCAACGGATAACCTTCGTTGAAATGTTAAAATTCTTACTTGCTATCGGTACTTCGGTAATAATATAAAACCTCTTTTTAGCGACTTTGAAAAGAAAAAGTGGTATTTTTTTGGGTGTGTATGTATTACTAATTGGAAGTATAGTTATTTCACTATGTGTAATAGATCTTCGGTTATATCGTACGATAAGGGTTCCTTGGCCTACCTGGTCTTCGGCGGCCATTGGTGGGAGTTCATATAGTGGCAACATTGGTCCACCTTTGTTAATAAATACGTGAAAAAATCGATGCAATGCTGTAACCCCAAAGTATGGCTTCGAAACTGAAGTATCTAGAGGAGACAAACTTTACAAATTTTATTCAAAATTTGTTTAATTGCGGATTTAAGCAAAGTAATTCATCGTCTCAGTAAAAGAATTCAATTTTGTTACACACAGACAAGGCTGGCAATTTTATTCAAACGTACAAATAGATCCTAATACTTCATAGAGTCCCAGAATTAGCTAAGAAGGTTCGAGTAATATTTCTGCCATAGACAAGTAACGTTTAGTCGCTGCTTAATTGCCTCATAGAAATTAGGCGGCCATGTTGTCAGCACTGGAATTGTCGTTTGAATGGATAAATGTGTATTGATATTGGGATAATCTGATCACATTCAAGCTATCGGCGAATTTATAGTTGAGCTCAGGGTTGTTGCCAGCTTTGCATAAGACATTTTTGGAAAAGTATTTTTGCGTTATTAAATATTTTAGGACCTCTTTTATTTCTTGCGTATTAAAAGAACTATCACGAGTGTATGAGCGGAATTAAAATATCATGATATACTTGCGTAATACATCTCATTACTGTATTTAGTTGACCAAACTGAAAACAGTTAACCTATAATCAATTGTGATATCTAAAAGATCGCGTTAAATAAAATTTAATTAAATATATCATGTATGCATTTGTCACGCACAAAATTTAAATTTTTCACATAGCATACATGTTTGTTGGAAGGTATACAAAATTAATTACTGAAATATATTATGCCGGAGCCAGATATAGCTCAAAGTGTTTGTACATTTTGGTTCTCGAAGACTAAAAAGTTCTATGAAACTTTGCGCAGCTACACAAAGTCTACACGATCATTGAAATGATCATTCAAATGAAGCCATGTCTGGCTTCGGCATAAAGACAACTGATGATAAGTGACTACAGAAGTCCTTATACAACCCAAACTTCTGGTAAATTCACTTCTAAGCCAATTAATATTACTTCTAGCTCGCAGACTCCATGTAGTGAATTTAACAATTCTTCTTTACATAGTGGAAAACAAAGTTGCTTCCCGCTCTTGTACTCTTATATCTTTTAAACTAGGCAACGGATTTTAATGTGGTTTTCATCAATAAACAGAATGAAGAATAAGCTTTCTTTTTCGCGCCCGTGTAAAGCTAGGGCAGATAGCTAGTTTTTTTATAACAAAACATATAAGGAACACCTTTAACGGAAATGTTAGACATTCCTAGCCTAATATCCTCAACTAAGCTTAAAATTTTGAGCTAAGGGTGGGTGCTAGTGCAAGGCTTTACTAGGATATCTTTAAGACTAGCTGACCAGGGGATTCAAGGGGCTACGTAACGTAACGTAACGTAACGTCATGTCACGTAACGTAAAGTACCGTAACGTACCAATAATATAATATATTCGTATATATATAATATATTCGTATGAGGAGGTCGTGGCCTAATCAGTGGTCGGCATTTGAGTCGATCACTAGGATAAGTTATTCTTGTTGCGACCGGGTGATAGATGGGTAGCCCATTCTAGCACTGGTTTATATTTGATATCCGACCTCCTCCGTGTTTCGGAAGGCACGTAAAACAGTGGGACCCGGCAGCTGAATCCAAATTTCCAGGCACTGTATGGATACAGTTCGACACTTATGTTGAGCGTTGTAGTTCCGCTTTACCTCGTTACCTAATTAGTTTTGGATATTTCCAGAATGGTCAGCAGACGTACACTGTTTGTACATTATACGTGGGTCAAGCAAGCAGATGATAAGCAATTACGTAGAAATTATAAGTGATATCTGTACATAGGTATAGGCCACATTTGAGGCCCTAGCACGAACATTTCGAACCGTTGGAGTCGAAGTTCTTTTTTAAAAGTACATTTACAACTTGCATATGAAACAATTGCTGACATACTAATATTAGAGACATAATAGCTGATATGCAGGTCTATAACAAATGTACATAGCATAGTTATAAAATGTCATGCAAACACGATAAAAAACAAAAAGCTTTTCATATTAAACTCTCTATTTTTCTCAAAGTTTGAAGCCATACTTTGGCTTCTAGAAAACTAGCCGAACATTATAACTGTCACTGGCTTATGTAAGAGGAAAAAAAATAAAAGCTAATTAGCTTATCGGACACGCCGGAACTGACCTAATGTGAAAAAGGTCCGATTCGTGAAACAGCCGTAGACTTTGATAGACACGCGCGAGACGCCTGACCGCCACTGCGTTGACATTTACTCATTGATAAACTGGAAATTTTATTTTGAACATCCGTTGACACACGTGTCCTGATATTTATAAGCTAGGAACGCGTCATTACATTAGACTATTAAAGCGTCATTGTTAAGGAATACAAACAAACTGATTAATGTCTTCTGCAGTCTTGCTTTTTATTGTGATTTGAAATGTGATGTCTTCTTCATATGCCGGAGCCAGACATAGGTTCATTTCAATGGTCATGTAGTGTAGCCGGGGACTTTGTGTAGCTGCGCAAAGTTTTATAGTACTTTGTAGTCTTCAAGGACAAAAATGTACAATCACTTTGAGCTATGTCTGACTCCGGCATTATATATACTCGTATACATGGCGCCTTCGCAATT
Source organism: Charaxes varanes (assembly GCA_024363005.1). Taxonomy (NCBI): domain Eukaryota; kingdom Metazoa; phylum Arthropoda; class Insecta; order Lepidoptera; family Nymphalidae; genus Charaxes; species Charaxes varanes. The sequence goes on along the minus strand of JANCMC010046647.1, from coordinate 1,827,862 downwards.
GAAGTGATACAATTCAAATGTCATCTACCTATATATTAAAACGTGAAGTGAAGACTTCCGGTAACATTTAACGAAAATTGCGCGTACGGAGGAGTATGAAATTTGGCACAGTTGTAGTTTATATAGAGGAGGGTGTACAAATGTTGTTATTTTTAAGAAATATGCATTATGAATATATTAAATTATAAAGAACAAACCACAAGCATACCGATGCGTAATGATTTACACACTCATGTATACAAATTATTATAAATTGTGACAAAGCGGAGTCATGATGACGGTAATAATATTAATTACCAAATATTACAATTTCATTATACAAAGAAGTGAAATTTTATATAGTTTTAAACAAGCATATATAGTAGGGCCCTTATCGATTGGCATTGAAGATGCCGGTAGCCGTTGACTGACGTTACAAAAAGTTCGATGGAGGCATTCCAACAGGCGACTGTAGTTATATTTAAAACACGAATCATTTATACAAATCTAAAAATGTATTCGGTTATCGAAATGGCTAAGTCGGCGACCATTTTATAATCTAATCTAGATTTTTAATATGCATATCTCTTATGCCTAGTATCTACGTTACGGTGTAACGAAAGGATTTTAATGCCGGTTTTCCGGTGATATCCAATGGCACGCCCAGCCGTAACATGTATGGGGAAGTTCCGGTGTACCATAAAAAACATATTGAAAATTGTTATTCAATTTTGCTCCACTCGCCTGCACAAGTTCAAATGTAGTCCCGCACACATTGTTCAAGTAATGTTACGCCATTCGAAATTCAAATTATGTTACGCCATTTTGTAAATTTAAATTCAAGAAATATCCGTACTCTTTGATATCTCAAGTATATTAATAATTGTAGCATCAAAGAGTGTATATAAGAGTCTTGTAATAATTGTAGCATCAAAGAGTGTATATAAAAGTTACAATATGCTATTTCTTTGTATTATAATGGCGGAGCCTGATATAGTTTCATTTGAATGATCATTTCATTGATCATGTAGTGTGGTCGGGGACTTTGTGTATCTGTACAAAGTTTTTTAGTACTTCGTAGATTTCAAAGTCAAAAATGTACAAAGCCTTTGAGCTATGTCTGGCTTCGGTATAAGAAGAAAAGCCTCCCTTTCATCTTATGTTATTTACTGGTGAACTTATTATGTTTTAGGTAACTTTGACCATTGTATCATAAAAAAAAATTAGTTAATTTTAGCTCTTTAACTTGTTTGATAATATTCTAAAATAGAAGTAAGCAAAGATAAGAGTACAGTGTTTTTCTCTACTAAAATTACACCATTATATGTAATTTTAGTATATATTAATATAGTATATAAAAAAATGAATTTCCAAAATGTATGTATGCACATTACTTCCGAACGACTGCACCAAATTGGATAATTATTTTTCCTTGAATCCTGTATTATATCCTTGTCCTTTTACAAGGTTTGTATGTAAACACATTTTTGTCTCTTTGTCTGTTTATTATGGGAACCGAAAAGGCTGGATTGATTAGTTTTTTTTATTTATTTATATAGGAAGCCAACAGGATATACGATGTTACCTTAATTAAAATATTTTACATTTCTTAATAATTAAAGTTACCATCGTATACCCCACTTATAGGCAAACTTAACATGCATTATTTGGTTTATGGCATCGCTCGCACCACAAGAAAAGGAAATTTTTTTTAAGAAAAAGAAATATCAAAAAATATTACACCATTAGGTAAGATGTAACTTTAAAATGAGTATATATTTTTTTAAAAACATATTTGTAAAAAAATGTATATAATAAAAAGGTTTTTTTTATAAAAAATAAAAATAATTAAAAAGTGAACTAAAAAATTTTGATGGGACTTTCAATGGTAGGTTTTACAAAGATAATATATGCTACTTTACTTGTGGCTGTAATAATTAGGGTTCCGCCGTTAAAGCCCTCGGTATATAATAACATCATTGTTCGCAGTGAAGTTGCGGGCATCGGCTAAAGGTTGATATAAAATTCTTGAGTTTCAGCAAAATTTCGCAAAAATGAGAAGGTAAGACACGTGGAAATATTTACGTTCTATTCGGTAAATTGAATTTTGCGAGAGCAAGCATCTTAATTTCATATTAGAATATCCTTATGAAAATTTACAGAGATTCATACGTATTAAAATAATTGTGGTATATTCTTAAAAACATTTATCACATTCTTTTAAGACAAATTCAAGACTCTTATCCGTTTATCTATCTAAGAATCATTTTAGTCATTAAACAATAATAATTTTGGCAAAGTAGTGTTGTGTTCTTACTAACATGAAGAAAAGTATATTATATATGTTTACTAGCGGGCCCGACAGAAACTGTCCAGCATGATAACAGAAAATTTATTCAAATCGATCCAGCCCTTTAGTTTCAGTATAGATAAATAACCTAGACACTGACTGCGGCGCCATCTGCCGGACTGATTAGTGAATCTAAACCATTCAGGTAGACACACAAACGTGTACAAAAAAATCATTCAAATCACAATATCCTTGAACAAAGAATAGAAATTTTATACATGGTTTTAAATAGGCATATACTACGCGTTTCTAAAGATTTGTGGCCCAATTTCAACGACCAGATGATCTGTTGTATATATAAGGGAAAGGCCGAAAACTGCGAGCCGTACAAAAATGAAATTTTGCAAAGAGGTAATTAATAGTTAGAATACATCCGCTAATAACGAATTTTTCGGTAGGGCCAGATTTAAGACGTCCAAGGGCTCTCGTAAGTTCACGGGGACGAAGTTGCGGAAAACAGGAAGTAATTTATACCAGCAAGTTACACGAAAGCAGGATAGGTTTTGCAAAAAAATACTTTTTTTTAATTTCTGATAATTTATTTGCAAAGGCAAAGTAATTTAGTTTCCCTGCTTATTATGGACTACCGTAAAGTAACATCTTATTCTAACAGTTACTAGGATACAATTTTAATTTTTCAATCGTGTCCCACGGCTGGGCTAAGGACTTCTCCAATTGTAACCATTTACATATATCTGCTCTGTGCTAACACCAACCAATCTTATTTAATCATTCACAGCTCGTCGCGCCAAGTTTCCTAATACCCTTACAGTGCCTCTGATAACGTATCTAAAAATTTCACATTAATGGAATGGGTAGTCAAGATGAGAAAGCGTAACAAACCAACATACATACGCATTATGAGACTAAAATATAATGTATGTCTATGTTATGGACCAAGTGGGGACTATTAATAATCACTTGCCACTAATAAATAGGGGCATAATTAATAATAACTTGGTCCAGAACATATGTATATACAGGAAAAATAGAGGTAAAATTCTATTAAATATTGAACGTGCTACGAGACTACGCCGTAGCACGAAGACTTAGACACTTAATCGAATGAAAAATCCGCATCTGTAGCGTATATTTTCACGATTATTGGTTGTCTAGTAAAGGTGAGATAGCGTAACAAACAAATATATATTATCATAATATGAAGGAAATAAACATACATTTGCATTTATAATATTTTATGATAGTACATAGTAGAATACCAGCTGTGAAATTTTACTTATTTCTCTTTACCCGTGCTACGCGCCTACGCCGTAGCGCGTAGGTGTACTCTTGTCGGAATAAAAATTTGCTTACTAAAATAAACTTGCTTGAGCAGCAGAAATATGACTATTATGAATTAATAATAATATTAATTCAATGTTATATTATTTAAAAAACATCGCTATAGATACAAATGAAAATAAGTATCGTAATTTTGCAAAAAAAGTGCATGCGTATAGCCACAATGTAACCACTCCAGCAATGATATTGTTTTAAGGAAGGAATTCAAGTTTATATAAAACTAGCTAAAACACGAGAATTCATCGTTTAATTTAATGATTTTGACCAATTCTGATTGCTTTTCTGAATAGAAGAGTGTTTTTTTTAAGTTCTCCAGTAGTTTTTTCTCTTTTCAAAGTATTAACCACAAATATAAATATAATAGACTTTTCTTTCTAGTATAGAATAGACGATAACAAAATATTTCAGGTTATAAATTTAAGAATAAGAAATGTACTTACAAACAAGCGACCTTATCGCTCACTAGCGACCTCTTCCAGACAACAATGGTTATATAAATAATTAATTATAATAGAATAAATAAACTCAAATCGATATAAATCGATACCACCCGCTTAAGTGGTTATAACCTCAAATTCCCAGCTTTACACTGGAGTGTTACAAATAAGTTAATTGTAATATAACAGTCACTTTTGAATATATAGTGTTTACAATAAGCATTATTCTGAGGTAAAAATGCATATCTCTCGACTCTACATCACCATTCTTTATTTATTTATTTATTTAAGGATAAAATATATACTTACAAAAACTAGTTTCATATTTGGAACTACCATACTACTTCTGAATATTAATAACAATAATCTCATAATTTCGTCAGATATATCGCACGTTTAGTGATAAACTGACATAAAATAATAACAAAATAGCAGATTTTTGGGAATTCGCAAAAAAACGTTATGTGTCATTCACCACACACCTATTCCACGCCTATTGCTATTATAATTCTATAACAATGGCATTATAGTAACAAATTATGTATTTTAATAATAGTAAATGAAGTGATTAATGATATTAAAATGCTATTTTAATGACACTTATTTATCTTTTTAACTAAAAGCTTATTTTAATTAAATAGACAGAAATATTTGTATCTCAGTGTTGGAGATATCGAAATAATTTTCAGATTTGCAGATAAAGAACGTTGAAACAAAACTGCCTGTATTATTAATTCACTTTAGACCTAAAACGTAATCGGTCAACGTATGATTAGGCGTGCGATATGTATAAAATATTCTTACCCCAAATCCAACAGTAGCGACGTCCCTTGCCTGAAATCGTGATCGAAGAGGTGGATCAAGTGGCTGCCCGCTATATTTGGGCACTGGCAACCCTAATGCTATCACCCGAAAATTTTCATCTACCCGCACAAGCTGCCATTTCGATACTTCTGAGGGTCCATGCTCCTAGAGAAGAATTATGATTTTTATCTGCCTATTTTAAAAATCTTAAAATAACTTATGCAGGAATAGGAAATAAATGTTGTTATAAATACATTTAAATAGTCTTACTTACTTCTAACAACTTGTCATATCGTGAGGCAGGTATCAAAAATCTTCCATCTTCTAAATGCATCTCTCTATTCTCAAGCAAATTGTTTAACACTGGCAACACATTCCGTTCAGCTTTTTCTATTCCTTCTATTACCAGAACACGACCTTCAACGGCTGCACGCACTGCACTCTTAAAGAAATTATCATCTCTTTCATCAACTCATTGTTCATAACACTAGATAAAATCACTGTATAATGTGCTAACTGGGGCCGGCATTTGAATCGATCGCAAGGCTAAGCAGTCCTTAGCTCTGCCGGGTCATAAATGGGAGACCCATTCTTACACTGGTTTTTCTAATATCCGACTTCCGCTCTATGTTTCGGAATGCATGTATAAACAGTGGGTCCTGATTAATGTTACTAAGTGATATTAGTTATGAGATAGTAGAGTTTCAGGGGATGACGCCAGACGGCAGTCGGTCATCTTAACTCACTCTACAGCAACATCCTCTGAAATTTAAGCAGACCGTGGCACTAGACGAGAGGAAGCAGATAAAGTAGACACATGTTCAAAGTCATAACATTTACCTGATCGAAGTATTTGGCAGTTGAACTCTGGATCTCTCTCCTCTGCTTCAAATCTGCTTCTGTTGTATCCCTTGATAAAGCAACATACTCAAGCTCCCTCTGCGTTAACTCTAAATATTGAAGCGCCACTTTTCTCCTACAAATATACATCAATTAAAACAGTTATAATCATACCATACATACAAGGCTTGGTCACCCTTCTACCCCCAAACCGCTGGACCCATTTGTATAAAATTTTCAGTGTATATTCCAAGGGGTTCATAGATGGTTAGCAAAGAGATTGGACCCAGTAGGTGACACTACTGGCCATATGTAATTTAGTAACCACAATAAATGACACTATTTCCACATCGACACATCGACTAAGATCGGCTGCCCTACATGGAGAGGGATTAAGTGCTTGTCGAAGTAACCGCGGAAACAAAAATCTATACTGGATTTAATGACCGATTAAAGTTATTTTTGTTGTTTATTTATCTTTAGGTTATGTTATATATTATGTATAGTTATAAAAAATATTATGTATACTTATAGAAGAAATGATAGACTAAAAAGTTTTTTTGTGAATTACTCGATTACGTCTTCCAGAATAAAACTCGTTTATTAGCTATAAATGAACGTGAACCCGTTAACTTTAGTCAATGAATAATAGATTTTCTTATATATATTTATTATCAAATCTGTACCTCATTTAGAGAAGATTTTACCGCATTAACGTATAAGGGAAGAGATGATAATTATTTAATGAAATGTTATATTTTGATTCTGAGCGTCTCTGCAATTTGCTACTAAATTAAAACATGTTGCGTATATATCAATGCACATATTTGTAGTGACGTGTTTGTGTGTGCGATTGTGTGTTTGGGTGTATGATATGTTTCCTACAAATTATTACTTTATATGTAACGGTATGATTACCATTCACCTAATTCCAAGAGTTTCTCTTTTTTATTATAGTCCAGTGTATTTTACGATCTAATTTTATCTATCATCCGCTTACACTTTGCTCGTATCTTTACAGTACATCTGATCAATTATGTCAGAGAGACGTACTATTTTCTATTTCCAAGAGCTATGACCATTTCAATATGTCAGGAGAAAGTATAAGGTACTTGTGATTAAATAAAAAAAGTGGTCAAGTGCCCAGACACGCTTATGTGGAACGGTTCCGTATCTGATACGCGTTAATGATATTTTTAATGACTTCAAAAGTTGTTGCCCGGTTTCGCTCAAAATATTTCTTTCTTTTCGTAATGATTTTTAAGTATATTCTATTAATATGACAAATTTCTATTCTCTACATATAAATCCATCGGGGACAACCTTGCGGTCAGACAGACGGACTTTTTTTAATGCCTTTAAAAGTCGTTGACCGATTCCGCTCAAAATATTTCTTTCTTTTCGTAATGAATTTTTAGTATATTCTATTAATATAACAAAATTTCCAGTCTCTACATATAAATCCATCGGGGACCATCTTGCGGGCAGACAGACGGGCGGACGGGCTGAGCGTAACTATAAGGGTTTCTTATAGGACTACAGAACCCTAAAAAGGAACTAGTTCCGCTCTCACGTAAAGAAACTGATTAGCTAATAAAGCTTGATTGCTGATTATTACAAGAAATCAGTGTATAGAGAGTAATTTAGTGAAGACTAACTATCTCATCTGGCTTTCCTCACGTGCCGTTAGTTGACGATTACTATTTGCTTTTGTTATAGTTACTTTTTATTCTAAATAACCCTTTATATTTTATATTTATACTGATATCATCAAAGCCGACCGAATAAATTCGAAAAAAAAAATAAATAGCATGCATTCTATAGCATTGGTACTGCATATTTAGAAAAAAAAGTTTAAAAAATGAAAATAGATAGTTGGTATTTTTATTTTGGTATTGGACGGGTGTAGTTGAAAGAAAAGTATGTTACGTAACTTGTTTAAGTGAGTAATTAGTGCACTCGTGTTAATTTAGTCCCTCGCATTCGCTCAGGCACAAACATAACACTCATTCATTAATGACTCGCTTTCTGCTCGGTGCAATAATCTACCTTTTCATTTCAGTTCACAGGACGGTTACACTTTTTTATTTTCTTCTTTTCTTTGTATTTCATAAGGTAATCTTTTGAGTTTATTATAATCCCTGACTTCTTTTTAGGGTTCCATAGTAGTACGAGGAACCCTTATAATGTCGCTCTGTCCGTCCGTCCATCCGTCTTCCCGAAAGATGGTGCCACGTAGAGACTTACGACGTAGAGACTTGAAAATTTCCATGTTGATAGAACGGGCTAAAAACTCATTAGGAAAATTATTTTGGACAAAATCGGACAACAACTTTTGAAGTTATTTAACAAATACGTGTATAGTGTATCCGATACGGAACCCTTCTATATAAGTGTGTTTTGACACGCTCTTGGCCATTTTTATTCCGTTTAATTGATAAGTATGCAGAAACATTTAGACAGAATTTTCTGTACCACTCACGTGTAGATGCCCTTAATTAAATATACATATATATTATAAGTTACACTTAAGTTTTTTATGTTCATTATTATTTTATCTTCTTTATCTTTATACAGGCTTATCTTATGAAGATAGATTTAAGTTTGTAATAAATATAAGAAGGGCCGTGGTAGTAATATCGGCTCAACGCATACAAATGCGTTGCGGTTACGTCATTGACGCCCTTTTCCAAATAATTACATGTTAGCAGTTCCGAAAATTACGAGTTCCCCTCTAGGTGCGCGTAGTGGGAGGGAATGGCTCGTTAAACTTGATGAGAGTCGCTGCTTCGACGCCCTCCACCTTAAGCCTGGGACCATACTTGCGTTAAAAGTGCAAAAAAAAATTTTTTTTTATGAAAATTTAGGCTTGACTTTTTTTTCTTCACCGGTTTAACATAAAAGCTTGAGCCTTAATAGCTCAATGGTCGAAGGGCTGGACTGAAATCTGCAATGTACCCGGTTTAAGCCTCGACGTCGCTGGGGTATTGTCGCGCCCACTCCTAACTCAGGCTTTTAATTTAAGACATTTAATTTTAGACATATCTTAAAAAGTATTGCTAAGGAAAAATAAAGTTCTCCTAAAGTGCTTTGTCTTGCAGAATGCGAAAATACTCCAGTGACGTCAGAGTGCTTTAAAATTACAAGATTTTTATTTTAATTGTAAATATTTAAAGACTGTTGTAAAGTTGCTATATAATATAATACAGATCTGTAAACAATTGAGCTAAAATTTTACATATACGTGTAGTTCAGAATGCAAGATTGGACTTTAGAGGTGTTATTAGAGGTGACAAGATCTTAGATGCATTATATAATTTTCCCAAATATGTATGTAATCGAAATGTAATATTTTTTTCAGTTTTTGAATCCAAAATAAAAATTCACAGTATATACATTTTAAAACTAAGAATTTGAGTATTGAATTAAAGAACAAGTACAAGTCTTGTACGTGGGTATGTCTCAAGCTTAATGATGTCAGGTAAAATATATGCATGGAATTATGACACTTATAGCCAAATACATAGAAGTATGTGTGTCTATATTAGATTGTGTAGGATACCAGTAACTTCTGGTGTTGTAAGATAAAGATCCTTGCGAAAAGTCGTTGTCCGCACCGCTACCAAAATTGCTACATCCATCCTTCCAAACCTATATACGAGCACAATTTTGTATTAAATTAAGTGCTTTGAGGGTACGATACCTTAAAAAGTGTTTTATTGTAATTACAATTCTATATGCTCGTTTTTGTATCTTAAAAAATCGTTGTTTTTCATGTTGGAATTGTTATGAAGATCGCTAAACGGCTGCACCGATTTTGATAAAATTTTCGGGCCAACAAAGGTCTAATGGCATCTGGCTATGTTGGGTAGCGATTGGATGAACCGATCTATTTTGTTTTTATATAACAAATGAAATCAAAACTTGCTTTTGGTTTGATGACGATTTTGTGTCACACATAAACCAATTTCATTATCACTTTGACCAATTTGTCATCTTATACAAGTTCTCGAATTTTCGAGCTGTTTAAAAATAGGGCTATTTAGTTAGAAAAAGATTAGTAATGCCTGAATCAGACATTTGACATATATCTGACCTACATCAACGTGGACAGTTCCTGCTCACAGCTATTTCCAGCTCGTAACTCGTCACTTACCGTCAGGAGATGCTTTGATGTCATCGTTTTGCGTACTAGATCAGTCCCGATAGCTAACCGGGCAGTTTCTAGAATTATTTACCACATATCTTAATTAGAACACCGTAAAGTGAACCAGGAAATGTCATGGTTACTCAGAGCAGCGTCTCCCAAATTCTTTTATCCAAGGCACGAGATATTTTTTTTGATACATAGACATATTTCTTAAAAAAATAGAAGGGTTCGGTATTTAATACTTGATAAAGATATTTGTTAAATAACTTCAATACTTTTTTTAAAGAATACTAGAAATACTTTTAGGTATGTCTAATATTCCCTTTTCCCCTCCTACTAATCTTAAATTAAAAGCTTGTATTAGGAGTGGGTGTAACAATAACCCAACGGCGGTGGAGTTTGGACCGGGTACGGTTACGGATTTCAGTCCATACCTTATACCGTTGAGCTATTGAGGCTCTAATTGCACTATCCATTGAGTTACTCGCAAAAATTCCTTTCAATAAAGGTCGTCTATTAAGAGATTGCTTTAGTAATAAGACCGCATTTGCACGCATACTTGCACTTAGAGTTTTTTTTTTTTAACAGCAATTTCCACCACAGGCCATTTCTGACTGTACTATACGCTTTGCAGACTGTACTATACGCTTTGCAGATTTTTAGGGCGAAGCTTCTTTGAGTTGAATGTAAGATGGGCACTTAGAGTTACCAACTGCAAATTTTATCTATTTGTGTGCAATGAAGAGTATTTTATTATTATTAATATTAACAAGAAGTATGACGAGATTACTTCGGATATATTTTTTTCTAGTCATTTCTTCATCCTACATTAATGGAAACGTAGTCTCTTGAGAAAAGAAGATCTTGCCAACTACAGTTACAGTTATAAAGGAAAAAGTGTTCGACAGTCAATGTCATGATACATTTGTTATATCGTGGAACAAAGTTTTTGTTCTTCGGAAAATATCTCGAAAATTGTCAATTTTTCATGAGACCACATACAATAACTCATAAGCAGCGAAGTGCAATTTATCATAGGAAAGACACGCCGTAATGGAAAAATGCACTTTCCGCCGCAACGAGCGACCCATACTTATCTGTTGTAAATGGAAACCTTCACAAAGGACTTAATTTCATCACGAACAATATTTTACACCACTGAAGATTTCATATCAGGCGCATGCATCCGGACACATGTTCGAATCCGCAATTTTCCAACAAACGGACGATATTTTCAATCTCTTTAGTAGATTCCATCGACGAACCCTAGATCCTCAAGACTTCCAATACGATAGTCTGTCTACTATACTAGCAGCCTTTATTGCTATTACTAGTATCAGCACGGCTGGGCATAGCCCCCCCCCCCCTCCTCTGTTTCTCCCACTGTCCACTGTCTCTTGTAACTCGCATCCAATCATCTCCCACCACTCTTCTGATAGTACATAACAACTAAGCCACAATGTCGACATCAAAGATGATGATATGTATTCATCCATAGGTATAACTTTTATTGTCACTTGAGAGTTTTATCTTTGTAGAATATCCAAAAAATTGACAATTCTCCGCGATATCGCATACAATAGCTGCATGCAAGTGTAATATATCATCGGGGAGACATGCGGTAATGGATAAATGCACTCGCCGGAACACCAGCTTACCTACGTCAGCGGTAAATATAAAAGGTTTGGAAATTTCAGCTGCACTGTACAATGCTAAAAGCGCTAGCAATATATCATATATGATACTAGCGATCCTGGTGCAAGAAAACAGACATGTTTATTTACTTGCATGTTTATTTGTATGTATTATTTACCCATACAAACCTTCCTTTTGAACTACTGTATTTATTGGTGAAAACCGCGTTGAATTCCTTTGCGTTGTTTTAAAACTGTACTTTTACTACAAAACTACAGTTTTGTTACGGTTGAAAAATGTATGAATTTTTACAGTTTTAATGCAGATATATTTACACGTTATAAAAAGTTCATTTTAGCCCATATTACCAATAATAAATCTTGTTGGTATACATAATAATAAGGAAGTTAAAACTTTATAAAAATGCTCGTACCATTTTCTCATTTTATGAGGTTTCTACAGGCGAGGACAGACAATTTGTCAGAGGGATGGCTTCTTATAATAAAAGTAAAACATCTTGGAGAAAACAATGCAGTCGACTCAGAAATAAGACATCTTATATCTATCTGCAATATTTCTATGTACACAATATTCTAGTTTCATTTAAATGTATATACATACGTGGTAGGCAATTTGTATGAATCCGCCATTTACACAGGGCGTCGTCAGTTTAGAAACGCTTGCAGTTATGTAATATGCTGAAGGCAATATGACGACTCGTTCATTCAACTTAGTTACGAATACGTTAGAAGCAGACGGACGATATATGTCTGTATAATCACAATTATTTTGTAAAAAGCCTTATACATATGTAGTATTTGCACAATTTTCTGTATATTTTTGTGCCATAATCATAAAACTACTTGACTCCATTTTCTTTGTTTGATTCAACAGCGACTTGCGTGGTAAAAAACAGAACTAAATATTTCAATTTGCCGCGGCATTATGTGAACTTCGTTTAAATCGTCAATCCATTGATTAAGGATAATATATAATGTCACGGCAATATATCTGTTTGCCTTCGGTATTTTACATAGCTGCAAGTGTTCTTAAACTGACGACGCCGTGTGTAAACGCAGGAGCTATACTATTTGCCTGAGACATAAACATGTAATAATCAAGCATAAAAACCATTAATCTGTACAAAAGAATTCCGTATTAATCGCTACAGCGTTACAATGTACGAATAATTTGCCGGTTAACGCAACTGAACTTTCAGCACTTATTAAGCAATGTACGTTAAATATCACACACTATCATAGTTTAATGAATGCATTAATCTGTACAAATGAATTACGTATTAAGCCCTACAGTGTTACAAAGTATGAATAATTTACCTGTAAACGCTACTGAACTTTCAGCACGTATTAAGCGATGCACGTTAAATATCACATGCAATTATCGTATGCGCTAAACGTTTCACTGTGGTTTATTGGACTACTTAGCGTTTATAATGCTCCATTAACGTAAAAGCAATTAATTTTATTGGCAAAATCTACGTACATCTATTTATCGTAGGGACGAGGGAGGGACAAATGAGGTTGCTAGGATGTTATCAAATTCAATTAGTTGACAAATTCTAATTTGTGTCGTCTATTATTATTAGATTGTAGCAGCTGACGGTAGCTTCATAATGTGTATTGATAACTGACCAATCATTCTCTCAACTCTACGCCCGCCTTTTCAAGACTTAGAATAATTATAACAGTGATAAGGTTGATCAACACTATCACCATGATAAAGGCTACAAAAAGATATCATTATAGAATAAGATCAGACTGGAAGTGTTTGGGTAGGGAAGGTAACACGGGCACCGAAGGTTGGTGTTGGTGGCCACCCAAAGAGATCTCTTAAACCTACTCCATGACGTCACTTATATTATGAGTGTGTTCCACGAATCGTCACGTCGACGTTTTCGCAGCGATCGCGACCGCGGTCGTCAAACGTCTGAAAAAGCGTTTCTAACGTTGCGATCGCTTAGTGGCACTGATATGACGTTACGCCATACTCTCTGCTTGTTGTTCACGTTATTAAGGCGAAATGTTGTAATTTGTAGTTTAATTTTTTGTTAATCTCTTTTAATCTCTTTTAATCTCGCCCGTAATATTAAATTTTATGATTGTTAAGCTTTATGTATTTTATTTCATGAGATAAATACGTAATTTAAATGATTTCTGATTACTGTAATCATGCATATTTTAAGTATGCAATAATCAATATGAGTATTGTGTTCTGAGTAAGTGCAGCATTATTTTATTCTATGGGTCTATCATGAACTTACAACTTAAAGTTGCTTAACTTTAAGTTACAGAATGCTCCCGTCAAGCTGCTAATAGGAGCAGATGGTGTTTCCCATAATTGTTTGTAATTCATATTGAACTAAACTGAATTTGTATTTGTAAATAAATAAACTTTTTGAATCTGATTTTCCCTTGGTCACGGTATCCAACAGTGAAGGTCTGGACCGGTTTTGCTATCCTACCGATTCTTTTTTGTTGTGTTTTTTTATTGTCAGGAAAATGTTCTTATGAAAGGAAAAATTAAGTGCGCGGAAAACTAGATAATTAAAAAAAATTAACACCTATATTGAATTATTTCAGATGTAACTTTAGCGCTTTTGACAATTTAAACTTTTTTAATGTAACCTTATGGCGTTTGACGTAACATTGGCAGAATCGTTTTAAAAAGATACTCCGGACGAACTTTCTTTATAAATAAAAATGAGTTTCTAAAGTCAAGGGAACGGGAACAGGAACGGCAACGGAATGGGAACGGAAACGGGAAAGAAACAGAGAATAATATTATTATAACCCAATGTTCGGGCAGGACATCATCTGCCGGGTCCACTAGTCCTTTATATATATATGTATGCGTCATCTATTATTGTTTTCAGTGACAAGAGGGCAAGAGCATGTCGAGGCTTAATCAGTGGCCGGCAATCGAGTCGATAGCTAGGTTAAGCAGTTCTTACCGCGACTGTGTGGTGGATTGGTGACCAATTGTAACAAATTAACATTTGTTTTTCAAATAGTGCCCGTGCCTATTGTGCCCGTCCGTCATCAAACCCCCACTCCTCTACAATCTCATAAATCTAAAATCACTAAGTGATATCAACGGCCCACTGTTTTGCGTCCCTTCAAAAACACTTGGAGATCGGATACTAGAAAACCGGTGTTAGAATGGGTCACCCATCTGTCAAACGGTGGGATAAGAATTGCTTAACTTAGCGACTGACTCAATAGCCGACCACTGATTAGGCTACGACCTCTCCAAAGTTGATTATATTAGTTAATATAAATAATTTGTCACCTATATTAAAACAAAACATATTTATAGTTCTTTTGTGTTCAATTTATCAAAAGTTTCATATTGTGACTTACGCCATTTCGTTTCGAAAACACTATGCGGTCAAAGACAGGCATAAATTATTCCTTTAAAAATAAGTCAATAGCTTTGCTCAAAGTTATTCAGAAATAAACTATCTACGTATCGATTTAGAGTACAAATTAGATTGACATATCGTTTAAAATAAATTTCATTGGATTCTCTTATCATTTGTATCGTACAACTATACTTTTATCAGAACGACCTAAGTAAGATTTTGATACTTTAATATGGACCTTATTTCTTATGGCATAAAGTACATTTCTTTTATCCTTTGATTTCTTTCGGCTTGGGTTGAGTTGCGTTTGCTACCTCAAGAGGTGTAGGTTCGAACCCCGCCTTAGGCGTTTTATGTACGCATGAATTATTATTGAAGGGTGAATATTTTTTGCTACTAACTCTAGACAGTAGACGTTTTGTCTGTTTTTTTTTTTTTAATATTACTGCATCATTGTGACTTAGACTGTAGAATATAGAGTCGTTGTTTACATGATTACTATATGATATTTTCCAACAATTTGTTTGTCAAAATTGTAGGAAAGTATAATTAAATAACGAATATCGCGAATATTAGATAAACGATAACTATATTAATCTAATTAATGTAATTTCGGTAAATTATTATTATTTTTTTTTAAAGAATATTAGGAATACTTTTTAGGTATGTCTAATATTCCCTTTTTCCCCTCCTACAAAGCTTAAATTAAAAGCTTGTATTAGACATCATTGATGACCAGGATTTCTCCAACCCAATCCAGGCCACCACTCAGTTAGGTTTGTAGACCACTTGCCATCGCATATAGCCATGTGGTGATGCTAATATGTAATCTATACTAATGTAAAAAGCTGAAGAGTTTGTTTGTTTGCTTAAACGTGCTTATCTCAGAAAATACTGGTCCTGGATTTGAAAAATTATTTCAGTGTTAGATAGCTCATTTATCGAGGAAGGCTATAGGCTATATAACATGACTTTAAAACTAATACGAGCGGAGCACCAATGAAAAATCTTTCAAAATCGGGGATATTTTCCCCCTTTTGAGAGCTTCTAAAATTTACGCGAGTGGAGTCGCGGGAACAGCTAGGTTAATAATATAACGGTTTTCATAACTGCTTAGAAGAAACTTTTGAGTCCAAATAGAAGTGAAAACAAAACAAAAGAACAAAAAACGTGAAACTTACGTCCTCGTCACCGAATGCTTGACTTTGAGGTCATCTTTACTGAGTCATCTTAGAAAAGGGGGTTAAAATTTTGGTGAGTGATTTGCCATGTACGAAGAAATTCGTGTCCTCTAACAAAGGCAATCCCAAGTGTAACTTTTCAATGGACCATGACATCTGCCGCTAATAAACACACGCATCACAAGTGTCAAAATGGTTAGTTACAATTAACGTCATGTTTGACTTAAATTTATGTTCAAACTTGGCAGCTGTTTAAGATAAAAAAGTAAGTTATGTTCTTAAGTACTCGTAGGCGTATATAAGCCGTCTAACTTGAGAATTGTTTGAAGGCGAGGACATAGTTTAGAACAAGAAGTAAACGGGACGAAAGAGAACTTTATCAAATTCCAGGGTAGTCAGACTAAATTACGAATTTCAAGATATTAAACAGATTTTAAAACAGTATTTGAGTCCGTCGCTAGCCGGATGAAAGATTGGTGACCAATTATAACACTGAGCTTCAAATTCTAATTTCTATTAAAAGTCTGCATAGAATATTTCCAAAAGCTAATGGAGCAGGTTTTGGTGTCGAACCAAATTGTTTACACATGAACCAATGTATCTATAGCCTTATCTGTTCCAGGAAACCAAAACCGAGTTCGTGCCTCCGCTTTCGTCTCAACCATACCTCAAAGAGACTTGAAAATGGGTGATTTTAACGTATCAAGTATCATTATTTTATGATCACGCATTAAACATCCATTTTAAAAAGAAATGTGATATCTACAATAGTGATAAGGTCTTAAATTGATACCTAGAATCATTAAAGGCCAATATGTTTGAGCATACTTTAACAGTTTTAAGAATAGGGTCATTTTTAGTTTATTTACGTGATTCCCTTGTACTCATAGGCAAAGATCCGTCTGTAAGAAAGTTTATATATGTTGTACAATCTCCAAAAGTCAAAATCTTTTATGAATATGACGTTCATTAAAAAAAGTCTATAGACTTTATATAATATCATTATTTTTTATCATTATAAAAATTTGGTGATACAATTTACGACTTAAATGTTAAGTTTACAAGAATTCGTATGGTTTGCCTAATATATAACACTGAGTGATATTTGTCATGGGATTGTAAAGATAGATATCTATCATAAATATATAAACATTCATACATACAAATATATATAAACGAATAATCATTTAAAGTTCCATTGTTCCAACAGGTGTAGTCGTATACCAATTGGAAATAGTTAAACATAACAATGCCGGTATCGGCTTGTTAAATGACCAAATAAACGTCTCAAGCTCGCCATTTTCTAATGAATGCATTTCAAAAAATATTAACCTTTCTTTATAGGTCAGTTTGAGTTCGCAATAAAAACGCTGCACACAAACGTAAGCAAGCGTTGCTATTTATTGGTGGATGGGTGTGCATTTTTAGACTGAAACATCTCTAAAACGTGTAAGTTGTTAGAGAATAGGGAAATCCTGTGAATAACCTAACCCCGTTTTAATTCACACTGCGGTATGTAATATAATCCAATGTCGCATTAAAAAAATGTATGAATTTTGTCGAAAATGTCGGTTTTGATGTAAAACATGTGATTTGTTTAAATAGGGAAATTCTGTAATAACCTCATTTTAGCGATCTGGTTTGTGGTCCAATGTCGTATGTAACAGACAAAATGCCATAAATTTTGACGTAGCTCATTAAGTCATTGATATAGTTGACGCAGATTTAATGTTTTCTGTAATATACAGGATACTTTTTGAAATATGTGATATTTTGGCAAAAATAATCGTAGCTCGCCTCTTCCGTATCAGTGGTAGCTTTTAAAATGTTTGACGATACAAAAGAGTACTTGAATAAAATATCACTCGAATTTGAATAATAGATAAAATAGACTTGTTTATTCCATAAGTATATTCAAATTGCTGAGCGTAGCGTGTCTCAAGTGGCGGTGGTTAGAGAATGGACGCGAGTGGTCGCAAAAAAAAAAATTTCGCGTGAATTTTTTTACTAATAAGAAATTTTTTTTTTTTTGAAAATACATTCAGTCAATCTCACTTTCCATCAATAATACAGATACAATGGCAGTGGAATTAGTTTTATTTTTTTTGTATTTTAGTGCGTCACATTTTGAAGTCTATTTTTTTAACATATTAAAAAAAATAATAACCCAAAAATATATTATGTAATTAGTAAACCTTGGTCGTATAGGACTTGGGTCTTTGACCTTAAAACTTATCTACAATGCCGAACGTTGCAAGGTCATTGTGTCAAATAATATTATTGGGCGTAAATTGTTTTATATGTGTTTATGCTTTTATTTAACATATTTTTATATCCCACTATGCGATTCGATTATCGCTTATCTTTCTTTTTAATTACAGTAAAATGTATTGCAATATAAAAGTTAATTTTATTTGGCTTATAATTTCGTTTTAACTCATTTGAGTGACCCAATCAAAATTTTGAATAATCTCAGAGAATTTCCGATCTGAACGCGAAAATTTCCGCAATGTCCGGATAATTTCGTAAAGTCATGTATCTTATCTCGATAGCATGATTACAAGTTATCACTTGTCCGTTATATTAACTCCGGTTATCTGAAATCTGTATCGATAGTGTCATTCACTATCGCCTTTTATCGATACAGTTTTATTTCATACATAATTGATAACATAAATCTTGACATCACGATATGATAGCTCAAACTTAATCGATATCTACGTAATGCTATGGTGTCGACGCCTTTATTTAAAAGTAACTGGTCTGTGTATTTTGTTTGATTACTAGCTAGAATGAAATGTATACAATGTAAGAACTATTTTTAAAAGAGTGGCTAACAAGTTGCTTGCTGAATCTTCTCGTGGTTCGACTCTTCCGAATCAGTGGTAGCTTTTAAAATATTTGACGATTCAAAAGAGTTTTTAAAAGTCTACTTGAATAAAATATCAGAATTTGAATGATTTTGTCTAAATTCACCAGAGATGGTGCAGACATGAATTATTTTTAAATATAATGAAAACCGCCTTCAATACTCACCAAGACACTAAAAAGCAAAATATTTCGATCACCTTACGGGCGTACAGACTGACAGACGGACGGACAGAACGAAACTATAAGGGTTCCCTATAGGACTACGGAGCCTTGAAAAGTAGGGTGGCTTGTCACATAATTCTCAAAAGCCCAAATGCAAAAATATATGCAAGTCTCCTGGTATTCTTGCCCATAAGCGTCACCTAGAATTAAATAGTGTCAAAATATAAAACAAAATTATGAAAAACAAAAACTATAATTCCATAATCTCATTCAGAATCATTTTAGAATAAAATAGTACATTATAAGGTATTCTGTAAGAAACTTTTTCACGATTAATTATTGATTATCCGCTTAGCTTTAAGCGTGGATTGAATAGTCCAATCGAAATTTCACGAGCAGTGGTCTGGGCTATAGGTCCCTGCTAGCGGGTACAATGACCTTCCAATTTATAAAACCATGATAGAAGTAGCATGAAACATAGTATATACACAAAAATTACATTTAATTATGTAAATATTCAATGCGGTTGAACGGATTTAATGCGTTTTTCGTCAATAAATAAAGTGATTCGAGAGTAAGGTTTATATGGACACTCTCTTCATGAAACATTTAAAACCCTATAATTCAAATAAAATCACCGAATCCACGCGGTTGGAGTCGCGGGCTTTAGCTAGTTTATTATATTTTCATTGCCCTGGATTTTGTGCTTAAAAAATGTACTAGAAAATGCAAATTAGAAGAGCTGGTATGGATCTGGGATCAAGGTACTGCCGTAAAACGGGACATGTCCCTCGGCACCACGACCTAAATTATAGTCCACGATAGTGTATAGGGTAACCAAGCACTTAGAACTTATGGGCCAGTCCTATAATTCAAATTCAAATGATATTTTATTCAAGTAGACTGTTACAAACTCTTTTGATTCGTTAAATATCTTAAAAGCTACCACTGATTCGGAAGAGTTGAGCCGCGAGAAGAACCAGCAAGAAACTAGTTAGCCACTCTTTTAAAAATAGATCTTACAGAAGTGAGTTTATATGACAATATTCAAATTCAAATTCCATTTATTTTCTTAGGTTTTTTTGAAAACACTCGTAAAATATTTTTGGTTCACTTATTGAGAGAAAAAAATATAATATTATTGTAGCAACATATTAATAGTTACCATACGTTCTTATCTGAAAGGACTTCTGCGATATTATGTATATATATTTGTATAGAAATGCTAATAAGATTTGCCGACACGTCCTTGAATGAATGTAAAACAACTTATTTATTTTTATTCACTTGACTTACACGTGATCAATATATAGTGCACTGACATGCATACAAATTAAATAATACATTTTAATTATACTGTAGACGACATCAAAACTGAATACTAACAACATACTGTGAATATTGTAAAGGTGACTTGAGAAAAAAGTATAAAGTACATTTTTGGCACTTTTTGACTCCTACACCTGGTCACCCTACATTTAAATGATGTCGTCTAAGATTTATACACCCTTGTCGCCCTACGATAACTCAAAACAGAATGAAATCGGCCATTACCAAGGAAATAACTAGCAATATTGTCTCCTGCAAAATTCATGTTGCTGTTGCAATTGTGGAAATTTTATGAATAACTGTGGTCGCCTGGTGGTCGAAATTCAATCACAATAGGCATGATAACAATAATCAGAAATCATTAATACATTGGCTGGCCCGCCATTTCCAAACTATAAGACGTAGAGACTTGAAATTTTCCATGTCGAGAAAACTCATGAGGAAAATTATTTTGAACGAGTCTCACAAACCGAACGAAACGCTACAACAACACAATCACTTGACGTGACAGCATTGCTGGCACTTGATGCCGATCTTATGCAAGAAAGAAGTACTGGTATCCGGACGCGCCGTCCCAATTCGAAAGTCTCTAACTAGAAAGACAGGAGTAAGGGAAAGGGATGGAGTACAAGGATATAAAGGTCAATGGGGAGGAGAGAAAGGATGCGGATACTACTGTCACGGACGGTATAGGGGAGTGACAACAGCAGCTAGGTTGCTCCAGGGTCGCATACCCGTAGTGGATCTGACCAGTTACCGGACAGATAAAGGAAAATCCACCCCCTGGGAATGATGTTCGTAAAGGCTGGTTGTTCACAAAAATAATTCCTCATACCAAGTTTTTTATTGCTCATACTCTATCATGAGGAATCGTCTGTGATAACATATAAATTTGCCATTAGAAACACCAGAATGTGGAATTGTTATTTACTTACAATATATTTCAAAGTGAAATGACTTCTCCGATATTATTAGTGGAAGCGATATCCTAACAAAAGAATGATATAAGCTTTAATAATAGATCCTTTTCACTGGGATGTTTTACTATATTTTATAGTATACTAGTTGTGCCCGCGACTTCATCCGCGTAAAATAAGGTAAAATAGATTTAGTTTGAACGTGATGATATATAGCCCATATAGCCTTTCTCTCTCTCTCTCCATATATATATATATATATATAGATATAAATATGGTGCTGCAGTAGGTGTCTAAGTTTTTATCCATACTGCATCTAAACGGCTGTATATATATTCATTATTTATTTGTAAGCATAAAATAAGTTATCAAATCGCGTATACCGATATCGTACACTTAAGAGATCTGAGTGCGCTCCAATGAACCGTGGCAAAAGGCATTTTACATATGACCATAGTCACATTAAGAGGGTTTCGGCAATTGTATGATCTTGAGTAGGATATAAGATTTGGGTTTTGAGTAATGAGGGGAGCGATTGCCCCCTTGAAACCGCTTTGTGTTCATACCCGATTGATGTGAAGGTTACCTTAGCCATTAATAATATTGTACTTTACAATACATGTATACTAGACCTTTGAAAAGGTACAGTATATCTTATATAAAAAAGTTACACCTACTTCAATATACTTTGGTTTTTCTAGTACTAAATTCAAGAGTAATTTATATTACAACTTTATTTAAAATTATCTGTTAGTAACGACTTAATTGCGCTGAAATCTTGTCCAATTTTATAAATTGGTTTTAATTTTTTTATGAAGAATCATATTTAATTTCTTCCTAATTCCTTTTTTTTCCTTGGACTTCAAGGACGTATTACGTAACTAAGGGAATAAGGATACAATTTAAACTTCATATATGGTTTTAAAAGACTTAGAATTGTAACAAAATTGTTAAGAAAATCGGAACCATCCAAGCAAAGTAGCAGGCATGAGTTAGTTTCGTATTAAATTCCACGACATAAGCTCGGCATTGATTAATAAGCCGATCCATCAGTCCTTTGAACGTAGCTCCATGTACAGAATCAGTTGATGAGCTTCAGTTTCAGATTATGAACATCGTGATTGTGAACAGCGATTGTGTTGGCTATCATTGAACGATGAACATTGTGATCGCATTGCGTTAGCAGCAATTGCAATATTTGTTAACATGACGTGATAAACTACTTAACGCCTACTGTTTTCTTTTTGTTTTTGGTGTACACACAAAGAGTAGTAGGAACGCTTTAAATATGTAAATTCAAATATGGTAAACTTGCCCGTCATTTACTTTTAGAGTTCATTATTTACTCTAATCACAATAAAAGACAACTTAAAAAGCATAATAAACTCTACTTCTGGCGCGTGCGATAAACATGAACCTTTAACGAGTTTCGCCCTTCCCGTTTAAGCGTTTTCCTTTTTCTTATTTAATGCTTAACCAGATTCTCGGTTGCTCTTTAAAACGTGAACGTTGAATTTTAATTGCACTTTTCGCTAACGTTTACACGTCGTTATATTATAATTACATCCAAAGTAACGGTCAACAAGTTTTAAATAAAGCTTTACTCTTATAAAGTTTCCTTTTTTTATGCTAGATGCATAGGTCGTTGGTTGGAAGTTTGGTATAATATTTTAGTAAGTTATGACGTAATATATGGGCGTAGTTTACCTGCGTCTTGCGGTGACATCCGACAAAGTGGAGCCGCTTATCCGTGAATAAACTGCGCGGAGCATTCGTCGCGGATCCCGTTTTCCATTTTAAATTCTTATCCGCTTCCGAAAATTCAACTTTTTTCGGTTCCAAGTGATAAATTTTATAAGTTTTATGGTTTGTTTTGCTATTTTTACACACTTGTACTAATAAGTGTAAAAGACAAAAGTAAATGGGTATCTTTTATTCAACGGCGCTTCATATTAGATAACAAGGACATCTTACATTAGACCACGGGTTGGCAACGCGTATTCCGCGGGCCAGATATGGCCCGCGACCAGTCTTTGTGACTCACTGGTATTTTATAAGTGGCAATCTATTTCTTATAAATAAATTATAGTTACTAATGTGATTCACAGTAAAGTTTTTACGTATTGTACTCAAATTAAGCATTCTTAATATCGCTTACAATGTCTATCTCCATAAATAGGTAACTAGATAGCTATTTCCAAATAATTATTCTATAAGTGTTGCCCGCTTACATCTAATTTTTTAGCAATGGGGCCTGCCTGCATAATTTTTTTTTAAGATGTGGCCGTTGCCTGCCAAATGTTTGCCGATATCTGCATTGGGCTACCAAATTATAACAAATTTTTCGATTCTCTATATCATTTTAAATTAAGCCCATTATTATGAACTTCCCGTATCGCTTGCTAGTGCTATATGTGTGGGAAAAAAGCGAAAGTAAAATAGCGCCAAGTTAAAACCACAGTTGCAAGTTTTATTAAATTCATAATTCTAGGTTCTCCGCGCTGAAATAATTTTAAGCGAAAGTCACATAAATCTTGGGTATCGCACTGCTTAAAACCACTAAAGCTTTGTAATGCGGAAACACTATCCCTAATGCCGGCAATAACTAACGCTCAGATTTTAATTTCATTTCGAGACAAGAATTTAGGTTAATTCTTCCCCCAAAAAGGTAAACTGTAGACAGAATAGAAAAATCCTTCTTTCACAGGAACTTTTTTATTCATATTAAGCGTCATTACAACATAGTATATCATTAAATTACACATGTTTTACACGAAAACCGAAAAATTACAGTAGGACAGACGCTACAAAGAGCACAGAAGACATTACAAGTACCAATGGATGTAACGAACATTTAGACATATCTTACACATAAATGGAAGGTACAGATTACTATATTCCGATGTATAATCGCTCACGTCCATCTATTTTGCAGACCATAATGTATCTACCTATATACATAAAAGCGAAATTCACCCAACACGTAATCTTTAGAGATTAGAACCGCGACACGTATAAAGATGAAATTTAGCAGGGAAACAGTTTTTAGTTAGAAGGATTCCTGCTGTCACGTCAAGTGATGGTACTGTGCTTACGGATAGTTTGATTAGTCAGAGCTTCCGGTGGCCTAAACCCTCTGCGAGTCTTCTGGTTGTGCATATGTCAATGGGCATCGGTAGTCACTCGGTTGAAACGCCTGCCAATTTGTCACATGTAATCTTGTAATATGAAAAAAGAGAATAAAAGGTTTACCCGTCTCAACAGCCGCAGCTGGCGTGTTGTATACTCGAAGTGCCTATTTTGTTCTCTTCTCAAATCTTGAATAGCCTTTACAATATTAGCCACCGACCTCTCCATCGTAGAATCCGGTCCGTCACCTAAAATTGTTATTATATGACGTTCACAGTGATTATTATCAATTAGACCCATTCCCAAATTGGGTTCCGTGGGTCCCAGTTTGGGAACAGAACCAGACTCAGCTTATTAGACATTAGGTCTCCGCCAAAATTATTTATTGCTAGTTATTAAATAATATCAAGGTTACACATATTATTTAGGGCGACTTTCGTCCCACGCGATTCTAGACACTTCTTACATCGCACAATTCCCCTATGAAATAAGCTACCAGCTTTGGTATTTACGAACGGATATCACCTAGGGACCTTCAAGAAAAGAGTATACTCATTTCTCAACGGCCGGCAACGCATCTGCGAGCCCTCTGTTGTTGCATTTGTCCATGGGCGTCGGTAGTCACTTAGGTGAATACCAGCTGCTCGTTTGCCCCTTGTTATATATATATATATATATATATATATATAACAAGGGGCTATATATATATATAAAAAACACCCGCTTCCTGATTCTGAGTCTTTGTCACATATCATTGTGATGACGTTATACAAACAAAAACCGGGCAAGTGCGAGACAGACGCGTGCACTAAGGATTCCGTACCTTAATGTAATACTTTACTAGGTTAGTTTAAGAGTTTCTTTCAATTTGACAAAATCACTGTAATTCTTCTTAAGGACCTCATAACTTTCGACTTGGTAAACCGATCTTTATGATTCTTTTTTAATTTGAAAGCTGGTGCTGCCTGATTCATCTTATATTAATTTAATCCAGGCCCGACAAAGGCTTCCACGAGGAAACTATATAAATCTGAATTTAGATTAAGAATGCTAGCTGCACGCTAGGTGATTTTGATGATTCCTTTTTTTATTAAAAAGGTGTACTTTAAGGGTACTTTGATGAGATTTTGGTTACGTTCTGATTTTGGGATCGGCACAAAGTAACGGAACTCTTCAATTCTTAGGAGTATATTAACGAACATGGCCGAATCTTTTATATGTTCTTCGGATACTTGAGTCTCCTACTGTAACGTCGTTATGGTCAAGTAATTATTGTCGTAGTCGAATATGATTATCAATGAAACGCCTTAACGGCTTACACTTCGGCGCAGCTGTACAAAATCGTACGTTGATTTGAGACTTGATTTTTTTTCACTAATATACGTCACTAGAAGCTCACACACTGCACACACTTTTGAATCGCAATTTTCGCGTTATAAATAATTATTATTTCATGCGTTTATGTTCTTAATTGCAGAATTTAGTCAGGGCAGACAGACGGATGGACGGATGGACTGAGCAAACTAAACAGGTTCCTTGTAGTGCTACGGAAGCCTAAAAATGGCGCCTAAAGGCATTTTTATTGACAACATCTCCTTTCCGACTCGTTTCATATATTTCCTGCCATGCCCGAAAACATGATTAGTCTTTTTTATTATTTCTGTTTTGTAATTTTTAGTTTTTTAATTTTTTTCTTGGTGTAATAATCTACTATTTTCAAATCAAAACAAATTATTTATTTACAAGATAGTACACCTATTATCTTGCAAATGACTAATTTACCACCATAAAGAATATTACAAAAATTATAAAATTTCACGCCACAATCTACCATACATCAGCTTGTAAATGTCAACAAATTATTATTGTAGTGTATACCTGGAGGAGGGTAGGTGTTCATAAGAGTATAAATACAGAGACAATCGGTTATGAGAAGCAGTTGTGTTACGGCCGTTGACGGGATAACAGCTGTCTAAGTACATTGTAATCAGTGTGATTACTACGCATGCATACACCAATTTGGTGTGTTATAATTACAGTAAATATTTAATATTATTTACGTAGTATCAGTGGATACTACAATTATTGTCATAACTAATTATAATAATTGTATTTTTTCAATAATAATCTAAACAAATTATTATTACAATATACCAAAGGTCAATGAATCATTAAATGTTATAAAAAAAATATAACAAAGTTATTATAAAACGGCTTTTAAGCTCGCGCTGTTATATCGGGATTGCCAGACTACTTTCGAACCCCTTCGGGGTCCTCCAAACTGGTTGATCAATCCCTATATAACATAGGTACAACACGTGAGCTTAAAAACCGTTCTATAATAACTATGGTTTCTGCTCACGAAATTATGTTATAAAAAAAGTATTTCATCTTAATCAACTTCTATTTCATTTTAATAAGTCTTTTTTATGTTTATAATTTTAAGTTTTTGTACTCAATTAAGTATTTCAACGCCGAACTTGCCTGTAAAAGTGTTACATTTAGAACAGGGGTTTTGTAATGTACAATTATTTATATTTATAAAATGATTTTGGTACGTAACTAAAATTAAAAAGGAAGTGTATTTGCATTACGTTCACTTTATTATAGGTCATTTTTTTTTTAATAATGCACCCTGTCGTAGAAGATATATCGAGATCCGCTTGACCTTATTTATTTAAACCTTCTTAGTTCAAAGGAAGAAGTAAAGTGAAGAAGTGAAAGTAATGTTTTTGGGGGGGTTGGGGTAGTCAACTAATTGAGGAAAAGGTTTGGTTGGAATAGAAAAACTCTTGTAAATATGAATTTAACAAGACAATTATTGAAGTTCTGATTTACTTATCTTGGATTTTACCATCCACGACTAAACAAGTTTGGTGAAGTTTCGATTCCAAATTTTACTTTCCTTGAACCTTAACTCCATTTCAATAATTAATTTCTATAGATGTAGATTGGAGGTGTTAAATAATGTTGTTCCCCTATTAGAAAGTAACAATTTGCCAAATTAACGATACTCTCTAAGTCAAAGTAACGAACTAAATCGATGTAAAAGTTTTCCCCATTCTTAATAGAAAACTAATAAAAATCGATAAAACTCCATATAAGAAAATTTTACACGTGTTCTTAGATATCTCCATTTTATCTAAGTACACGTGTATAATCAATCTGAAATACATTTGTGGCCTATTTTTAGCTTTAAGCACTTTATCTCCTCTCGTTGTGGAGGTGAAATTGTTTGCTTCGGCGCCTCCCCTTTTCAATGGACCTGTAATGCCTTCATTAGAGGCATACGTTGGAGGATAATACCCGATACAAATACCCCAATTTGCTCATAACAAATTACGCGTATTATTGTGATAGCTTTTATATTGATATATACATAAAAATGAAGTGTCCGTTTGTAATTTCCAAATAACTGTTAAATACATATGACAATTACATATACGGTAATTATGACCTTCCTGTTTTATATATATAATAGATTTACGTATGGAATAACTAGGTAATTTAGAAATGCTTTTTTTTGACCTCTGAAATCTTTATCTATACTAATATATAAAGCTGAGGAGTTGGTTTGTTCGTTTACTTAAACGCGCTAATCTCAGGAACCACTGGTTCGATTTGAAAAATTCTTTCAGTGTTAGATAGCCCATTTGTCGACGAAGGCTATAGGCTACAGACACACTAAAATTTTGCACCTAATTTAACGTGAACAAAGTCACGAGTAACAAATAGTTTATTAATAGAACCGAATTAATTGTCTTGATCGATTTATCAACGCCTTTTATATTTTTTATATGGTTTATCGCATATATAGAGAAAGGGTTTTTGTGAAATAATCGCCTTGAGAAGGTTAAATGAGGTATGAACAGTTGAGATGCCTCATTAACGTCTTTAAAAAAAAACAGTGTTCGACATTTGACTGGTAAATAAAGGATTAATGGTTTTCATCTATATGGGAAGATAATCACTTTTGGTTGAAGGTACATGTTTAATATTTCTTAAGCAACTAACAATTCAGTCACACGAGCGAAATCGCGTGCAAGAGCTTGCTTTTAAAATAAGTACAATTTGCCAAAATCAAATTCTAAGTCAACGCAATTTTTATTACATTTCTTTTTAAATCAACCCGATTTACAAAGTTCATTTCCTTTTTCTTAAAGGGAATACCCCTTAACGTCCAAATCGATATCAGTCTTGCGTATTTTTCGATTCAATTGTCACTTAACTTCCTCCCACTCATTATGAAGCCAACTGGCGTGAAAGAGAGGGCCTATTTTATCTTCAACCCTACTTTTAGTCACATAAATGGCATCCTACAGAAGTTCGCGACTCCTTAAAGAGCGACGGAGCATTAAATAACTGCGTTCTATAGCGAGTCATTCACGTCAAGACTAAATAAACGGCACCCATTGGCACCGGTACTTTGAGATCGTTATTTTAAAGAGTTTAATGTTCTCTCACACATTTTTCGAACATTGATTTTAAATTATTTTCGGTAAAACTTCAGTGGATTTTTTTTATGTTTGCAAGATCTTTGTGAGGGTCAGTTTATCTTTATAACAGTGGTTTGTCCATTTTTTATATTATTAGCAGTAATTTACTAAGAATTATTGGTGAAAATATTTATATTTTTTATTGCTTTCTATCATTTTTGTTCGCGGGTTTATGTGAAAAAGGTTGAGCTCGCCTTTTATTCCCTAAGTTTGTCACAGATTTTTTAAAAATATGCCTGATTTATTAATTTTTTTAAACTACTTCTATTACTAATAATATTTTTTTTATCAATCTGACCCGTTGGCGCAGTGGGCATCGACCCTGCCTTCCGCTGCGTGGGTTGTGGGTTCGATTCCCGCCTCGAGTCTGGGTGTATTATTAATATGTGTATATTTATATATCTCCAAATAAATACTTGTGTATAATAAACGTTTGTTGTTGTTGTTATAGCACAGCTGTTAAGTTGTCTACCTCAAGAACAGATCCGTGTGTCATACAGTCCTACACATATTATAATTATTTATTATTATTGTGTCAATTTAAAGACAACACTCGTGCCAAGTTTATTAGGATTCTTATTAATAATAATGTATATTGCCGGGTTGCGTTGCGTTGCGCCGGGCAATGATTGTTGATATTACGTTTCCACATGATGATAATCTCATTAAGGCTGAAAAAGAAAAATTAACTAAATATTTAGATCTTGCCAGTGAGATAAAGAAAAACTTAAATGCTATATCAATTATAGATGGCTACAGCATGCATACGTGAACCACTACAAATTATTATTATTATTTTTTTAAATTTATAATTTTAAAACAAAAAAAAACTATACTAAAATATGTTAATAACAATAATAATAAACAAGCAATATATTTATAAAGTTCGAATTAAGCTAAAAAAAGGTTAGTCTAATATTAAAAACTAAATACAGTTAATCTCTTTACTGATACTACATTTTTTGTAAGTAGTTATTTTATTTTTGACAATTACAGTTTTTTTATTTATATAACAATTTAATAAATTATCTCGACAAGTATTTCTCTTCAAGGGATTAATTTTCAAAATATGAAACATAACTAATAAATATATTTCCACTTATAATCATTATTAAAAAACTAATTCTAATTTAAACTAAAATAAGATATAAAGATATATAATTAATATCAAAACAAGAAACCATTATTATTGCCAGGCCAATGTTAATAGAAGACTGGCGGCAGTCCCTCTCTGAATTGCGATTTTAATTTGTTAATTTGATTAGGTAAATAACATCCATCTCTCCGATGTTTCGAATGAAGGAAATAAGTGCTAATAAAGTGGGAACAATGTTATTCTCGCTTGGATTACCTTGAGGCGAGTTATTCCAGCTGGAAGCCAGTGTTCGCGAGATAACGAATTACATTTTTCAAGCTTTATAGCTTAAAAATAATTTCGGGACTCGCAAAATTTTTGGAACGTATCCCAATTATCCCTTAAGCTTTCGCCCGGGTGTTTTGTTGCTGATTCGTGAATAGAATTTTCCTTTCACCCGTATGGTACTTATTTTAATTATACATACGTACAGTTTTAAAACTCCGAAATGATTATAATATGACAATGATCTATTCAGACATAAGTTAATATAAAGATGGTAATATAAGACGGCTCAGTGTATAACATCTCCATAACAGGGTTGCAGTTACATTCCACCAAAGCCGCCTTTTCGTTCCGCCATAGCTACCATTAAATTCCGCCAAAACCGCCATTACATTCCACTACAGCTGCCGTTACATTCCGCCAAAGCCACCATTACATTCCGCCAAAGCCGCCATTACATTTTGCTACAGCTGCCATTATATTCCGCCAAAGCCATCATTGCATTCCACCAAAGCTGCCATTACATTCCGCCAAAGCCGTCATTGCATTCCACCAAAGCTACCATTACATTCCGCCAAAACCGCCATTACATTCCTCTACAGCTGCCAATACATTCCGCCAAAGCCGCCATTCCATTCCGCCACAGCTGCCATTACGCTCCACCAAAGCCGCCATTACATTCCACCAATGCCCCCATTATGCATTTTTGCTGATTTCCTTCAAGCCCATCTTTTAAAATCTATGTAAGTCTTAATTTATAGAGAACGTGGGTGTTCGAGTCCTTCTATACAATATTCTGATTTCTCTTCACAGTCTCTAGGGGCGCTGCATTTATTGTTAACTTCTTTTTCACAATCAAGAAGACGTTAACAACTAGACTTTCCTAACTCAGTAATTAGAGGTAGCGCCACGCTTGCAGTCCTTTTGGTCTGCTGCCATATTGGGCCGGCGCGTCCAGGTACCATTACCTTTTCTCACATAAGAGAAGAAGGTGCTGTCACGTAAAGTATTTTTTTTTCAAATAATATTTGGAATACTTTTTAGGTATGTCTAATATTCCCTTTTTCCCCTCCTACTAAGCTTAAATTAAAAGCTTGTATTAGGAGTGTGTGCGACAGGTTATGATATCTGACGGCCTAGAATGTTCGTGACATTCTCGATAGTTTTGCTTACTTTTATGTTCGAAACGAAACGGTTAAAAAAATTAATCCAATGACTTTCTTTAATGTAGCTAAAACCATCGCGGATTGACAAAGGGACGGTGGCAAAACATAAACAACGCTTTAGTGACTACAAATTTAGTATCAACGGCCTCCCTACCACTAGAGTGCGTACAGTCTAAAAATACACACCCCTTTAGCCTCCTAACCGCTAAACCGATCGCGCGATTAGGTGAACTTGCAGTGCCTAGTTTACAAGAAAATCGTTACACTGTTTGTGTGCAATAATTTCATTGTAAACTCAAGCAAGCGTTGCAAAATAATGAATTTTGCTGGAGTGGCATGCATTTTTAGACTGTATGCACTATATTTACATACCTCTCCAGTGTGAGCGCTGACGCCACAGCTTCGCAGATCGGCATAAAAAGTGTCCAACGCTAGAGCCATAGACCTAGTAAGGTTTCCAACATACGTGCTGCCTTCCCCATCTCCATCAGCGTCTAAAGCTTCTTGAAATGCCTCAAAATCTCTCATCCACTCCACCGCGTAGCTGTTATTGACGACGTCCGTCTATAAAATTATATTATCAAATCAAAAGATGTTTTATTATAATAAATATATAGGACTATATGACACACGGAAGTCTGTTCCTAAGGTAGACAACTTAATGCCTGTCTTATAGGTAACAGCCACCTGTTATACACAAACATTTTTTTTTCTGGAAATATATAAATACATACATATGGATAATACATCCAGACTCGAGGTGGGAATCGAACCCACGACCCCTGGAGTTGAAGGCAGGGTCACTGCCCACAGCACCAACAGGCAAGTCAGTTAGTAGCAGACTTTTACAAGATCTTTTGAGTAGTCAAATATTGCTTACAAAGTTCTTTAATACATTAGCAAGTAGACTATAATTTTCACAACTGGAGTGACTCAACACCAAGTAGTTTTATCTTAAATATAGTCTTTGACGGAAACATATACTCGCACTCACAAATTACTTTTGCACCCTAATCAGGTGCAGGAAGTCTCACAAATTTATTCCTGCTACTTAAAAATATTATTAAACATAGTGTATTTGTGAGGTATAATTGTTGTAAAATTACCTTATTCATAACAACAATAAAGGGTAATCTGGTCTTGTACAAAATTGAACATGCATACAGCATGTTAGACATGAACGTAACTGGGGAGACGCTGCGCACTGTGTCCATTACATATACCACCACAGTAGGACAGGATGAGGCTAGAGTTTCTGTTATTATTGTGCCAGAGGCTGACCATGTGAATACTTCTATTTGACCTGTAAAAAACATTAGTTGTCTGTAGAGTCAGTTTATGAACGATAATTTTCTGCTCTACGATTTAAGGCCAAAAGGCTGATCGAGCTCTCTATCGCTTGTTCCGTGCTCTAACTTTCACACTTGGCTCAAGCGGAACATGACACTTTTTTGTGCATGCAACTGGCCATTCATTTAATTCATATAATAAATTTCTATTTCATTTTTTTTTAAATAATAATAAGAAATTACATTTCTTTAAATACTTATTACAACGTCTTAATTAACTATCAATAAGAGTTAAGGACTATCTATTTCTAAGCTTATTTTGGCTAATTTAGTTTTTTCAGCAAATAAGATGCTTATTATGATTGGTAGATATAAACCTAAGTGAGGATGTGATAAATGTGGGGAAGAAGTCAGCAAAGATGAAGTGGGAATGCGCTGGGCACATGGCAAGGATGGATCCGCAAAGGTGGGCAAACGTTGCGACAGTATGGGCTCCCACCAGTGGCCGCCAACAACCAGGTAGACAGAGGAAGAGGTGGAGAGAAGACTTGAGATGCCTTTGCAGGAAAGAAATGAATTCAAATGGGTCAGGAAAGGAAGGTATGGTTGGAAAAAGTGGATGCCTTTGCCCAGCAGTGGGACAGTATAGGCTAATAAAAAAAAGATATAAACCTAAGTCTATCATTCAGATTAAACTTTTCAACAACAAATGTGCCAAAGAATTGTAAAAAACTGTAAAGACACTTACCTGGTGTATCAATAATACAATATTTATGTTTCTTTCCTGCCTTTTCAATTAAATCTACAACTTGTCCAAATTTGGTTGAGAACAGATTTAATGCAGTCACTATACCACCATTAGGTCCTAGACCATATTGTTTCATCACTTCTTTATAGTTTACAGTGTCCCTTATATCTAAAAAGAAAAGGTGTTTATTTAAATAAACAAAGCATTACTATGTTATTTTTATAAAAAAGGGCTTTTAAATTTTAAAAAATAGGTCACGGCAAGTTTTAGGGCCTTTTAAAACCTTAACCTAAAGACAATTTTCAAAAAGAGTTAATTTTCATGGCAAATACGCCATGAAAATTAACTCTTGCATGTATACATATATGGTACCTATCTATATACACATCAGCATTGTCTAAAGTTGTTAGTCTCTGCCATCCAATTTCACACAACAATACAATTTCATCCAATTTTTTCCACCATTCTTCTTTCAGGATGGTTCTAACCATAATAAAAAATGTTTAAAAAAAAAATGTTTTGAAATTTCTTATTTACCCGAAATATAGTAACTTATTATTTTTATTTGCTTAGTTACATACCTATGTTAGCTGGATACGGCACTTCACGACATGCTGGGTCTAAGTTGATCAGATATGGCCTGGAACCATTTATAATTTTGCTAGCTAACCGCTTTGTGAATGATGTTTTACCAGCGCCAGCCATCCCTAGTGCATTAAAAAATCAATTATATAGTGTAATTAAAAAAAAACATTACGTATTTATTCAAATCCTAACCTAGTATTATAAGGCACACAGGTTTCGGCGACTCTTCTTCCATGCCTTTAAATTTGTTTAAAAAGATTTCAAATTAAATAAAAATCTTGCGCATAAAGTACAAGCCTTTATTGTCATATATTTAGAATTGCAGATACAATTTATATTTATTATTTAATATTTACAAATATTCCATAGTTTACTTTTGCTTTGCGCATTAAACTAAGTGTCAATGTCAAGTGTCATACAATGACAAATGACAGATAGATTATGTTCAGTAATTATTAATCATTTTATTTATTTTCTTTCTATCTTCATTTTCTATCCTTATTATATTGACCTGCTAATATTAAATATTTGCTCATACTTGTTCGTATCATTAAGTTTATTTATTTTTTGTTCTAAACTTAAAATATAACGCTTAGTCTCTTTTGTCTTCTTCGTGTTACTTGACATTGGCGGAATGCAGTTCGCACGTTAGTGCATGCAATGCCATTTAAACTTAAAAAGAAAAGCAAATCATTGTAAAAATGTTACTGTTAAAACGTTCATTTAGTAAATGCATAAATTTACTGACTCCTTGTATCACCGCGGTTTTGCCTTGGCCCCCTAGCCTGCCTAATACAAAAATAGCAAGTTAAATAAATAATTTAAGTTCAACATTATTATTTTTGAATGCATAGTAGCACGTAGCACTAATGACAACTAGGTGTCGACCAAGAGTATTTTTGAAAACAAATCTTCAACCGAAAGTACCAAACGGTTAAAAAAAACCGAAACAGCGCTAATGCAAATAACCTGAAAGAAATGCTGCCTAAAATTGCTTTATTATACCAGCGACGTATATCTATTGACGTATGTAACTATGTACGTAATTAAAACACCATTTTTGATTTAAATTGAGGCACTTTATTTTTTACCATTATTATTTACAATATTTACAAGCATTGTTCTTAAAAACATTAATTCTAGTTATCCTTCTCTAAATTTAGAAACATTATAGGGTACATATAACCTAATTTGGATATTCTTTTTTGAATTATTATGCGCAAAGTGTCGGTATAAGTTGCAGGCGGTTTACACGTAGACGGGTCCCGCCAATGTAGACCTGAAATGTATTTAATTACGTTAAACATCACATAGATACCATGAATTTGTTAGAAAATACTACCAAAATATCATTTAGTAGTCCTATATCTGAATGAACTTTGCGATAGCTTATTGGAACACACTTATAATATACGGTAACATGCGCTCTGCTAAAATACCTTCTAAAACACCCGTTTTAGCTATCATGGCAGGTTGTTGTATTTTGTAGTTTCCTCTTTCGTTAATCCCCATTAATCTCGCTCACAAAATAAAAATGAATACGTTTGCAAATCTTTATGTATCTTATTTAATACAAAATTGAAATTATTTCTGACTACCGTCATCCAGCCTATACCTATATGAAATCTTCACTAAATACAATATAATATCACTTAATTACACATCATTTATTTAGACGAAAATTAGTTAGACCATGAGGGTCTCGTTACCATTTAGTCGTTATCTTACCAGTTGAATCGCAGGAGAACAAAGCAGGGGACGGCACGTGATCTCTTGTATAGTTCCATATACAATCCCTCAAAACTTGTACAATCTGTATGAGAAATAAAAAAAAATGTTATCTACTAATTTTATCTCTTTAGCAACGTAAAGGTATTCCCAATATCGTAACAGTAGATCAGACATATCTGTAAAAAAAAAATCATCGGCTCCAAACTAGTCACGACAAATTATATAAGCTTTTATGTTTATCACAGATTGCAGCCCAGTCGAAATTCTGTCACAAACCTTTAATAGCGAACCACAGCCTCTAATACAACGACATATATTGTTCTATTTGACAATTAATATAACATACGGTTGTCATGATTACACTTATGTCACCGTCCAATAATAAAGTATGCGCATGTGTGTGTAAATCGTTTGGCATTGGTGTGCGTGAGATTTTATATCAATTTATAAAGCATATTTTATACAAATAATAGCATTCGAACACCCTTTTTTATATAAACTATAATTTTAACAAATTTCTAGCTCCTCTGTTTGCTCAATTTTCGTAAAATTGTACCCAAAGCGTTTGCTTTAGGTATTAATACATAGATAAAAGCCAAACATATATTGTTTAATAATAAAATCAATTAATTTTACCTCACTGGCAGTTAGTTCAGGCGATAGTTCCAATATGTGACTCAGCGGGTGAGGTAAAAGTTGACCTAATGTCATCACTGACAGCAGCTCTGTCAGGGCCTCCAGCTCGCGTGTCATCTCTGCCGATTGTGTGTGACGATCTGAAATATAATGAAGCTTTATAAATAAGACTTAAATTATCACAATAAATAATCTATATTAATATAAAAATCTGAAGAGTTTGTTTGTTTATTTGTTTGAACGCTTTAATGTCATGCTCCGGGGGTCGTGGGTTCGATTCCCACCTCTAGTCTGGGTGTATTATCTATATGTATGTATTTATATATTTCTAAAAATAATATTTGTGTATAACAGGTATCTGTTACCTATAACACAGGTATTAAGTTGTTTACCTTAGGAACAGATGTCCATGTGTCATATAGTCCTATATATTTATTTATTTTATTTAAAAAAATTTTACAGTATTTGATAGCCCATATCGAGGAAGGCCATAGGATATATATGTCACGCTAAGTCCTATAGGAGCGGAGCACCAATGAAGAATGTTTCAAAAACCGGGGCTTTTTTACCCATTTGAGAGCTTCCGCTACGTGCCCTGTATATAAATGGTTAAAGTTTCGCAATAGTCATGTATGACAAAATTGTTCCCCTTTAAAAGTTCTTAATAAAAGTCCGCGACAGCGTATGTCTATCTTTTAATGTTAGCTCAGTATAACCTTTTTTATGCTCTAAAATAATGCATTATTTGTCTTTTATAAACATAATATTAATCTTCATCCAAAAACTATTTTTAAACCTCTCTGTGATAAGAGTGGCACACGCGGACTAAGTCGTAGGGTACCACACACTTGGCCGATTTCGAGTGATGCCCACAACAAGTCTGCATCCGCGCCTGATTATTAGTGGCTACGTCTAGTGGTTTCTTTTTTGACCCTTAGAATAATTAAATTGAAGTCGTGAGCAAGTTAGTTTAAAATTAGATTTTGTTGGCAGTACATTACAGCGATGCTTGCACTTATGATATTACAATTTATCAAGTGAGGAATATATATTTCAGTACTTTATTTTATTATTTAATAATATTAATACAATATATTAAAGAACATTAAATAAATCTAAAGTAATAAAGTAAAAATTCATTAAAAAAACTAATTCAATAAATCAAAAATACTTTATATAAAACATCACAAAAAAAATCTTTGTAAATTAAATTATTAGTTGAAACTAAAGAAGTTGAACTAATAGTGCGAACTTTATCGCATATATTCAATTAAAAATCGTGTAATTTATACTACTATTATATAATTTCTACTACTTAATACTAATAAAAGTATATTTCTTCCACATTATCACCTATATACAATTGAACATCGTGTAATTTCAGCTATTTAATACTAATAACAGTTTATTTACTTCACATTATCGCCTATATTCAATAAAACATCGTGTAATTTATGCTACTATGGCATAATTTCTACTACTGAATACTTATAACAGTTCATGTGTTCAACTTTAACGCCTATATTCAATGAAACATCGTACTCTTATATCGTATCGTTTTAAATATTTGAGTTCGGTATTTTATTTATTTATTTATAGAATATTGTAAATTATGATACTAACTGTTGATACTGAAGTTTAATTTTATTGTAAGTCTTGACGTTGTTTTATCAAGGTATGGGCTCTATGCCTATAACGACTTAGCGTCGGTACCGCTAAAACAATGTCAAATTTACTTATCTATTATAATGGGCCACAATGCTTTATTATTTTCCACCGTCGCACGTTTTTCCTCGACACGGTTACGGCTGATAGGAAACAATTCGATTGTTATGAAATATATCTGGCTACGAATTTAGTTTGCTTTGTTTTATATAAACATCCATTTTGACTAATCGATTTTGACTTCTCAGTCTGGGCTACGTGGAGTTGCCTGGGGCGGCGCGCCTCGACATTTGTTCGTCGGTAGGCGTATATATATCGATTATATGTAAAAACTTCGCTAGCGTGAGTAAATTTGTGGATAATTTTCAGCGTTAGGCAGCATTTGGGCTACTTTTCCCAAAAATGCATATTATATTTTATTATACACACATTTACGTTTTTATTTACGTTTACAGCGGAATGTAAGCCTCTTCTGACGTATTATCACTCATTATTCTATTCTCTATTCTATTCAGTGTTCGATAGCTCATTTATCGAGGAAAGCTATTGTATAAATTTGAATCTATTTTTTTACCTAACTTTACACGGACGAAGCTGCGGGCAGAGCTAGTAAAGAAAACATTTCCCAAAAGCGTGTCAAGAAACGCTTATACAGAAGGGTTCCGTATCTGATACGCTATAAACATATTTGTTAAATAACTTCAAAAGTTTTTGTCCGATTTCGTTCAAAATAATTTTCCTAATGAGTTTTTAGCATGTTCTATCAACATGGAAAATTTCAAGTCACTACGTCTAATAGATTGGAAATGGTAGGGGGACCACTTTACGGCATACACACGGACCGACGGACAGAGCGAAATAATAAGGGTTCCTTGTAGTACTACGAAAACCTAATAAACGAAATCGTTAAGGAATCGGAGGAGAATAGACACTTACTAAGGACGCTAAAGACACTAATTATTTTATATTTGCCTATTGCCTTAGTGAGACATTACGTTATTAAGTAATACTTTTTTCAACACCTGTCATTCTTCGCGTTAGTTCGAGAAAACCTTAGAATTGATATTTTAATTTCCTTTGAAGTGAATAAACGATTTATAATATGTAATAAGAATAATTTATTTTGCAAGAATGTTACAGGTTATTTGTAAAACATCCAACTAAATTAATAGTATGCAAAAAGGTTAGTTTGTACATAACGCCTGGTGCGTGGGTTTTAGCAACATAACCTTGAGAAAATCGTCAAATAATATGTTTTCCGTAATACTTAAAGGATTCCTTTACAATAAAAAAAAATAATTGCGTTTGATTATTTTACAAGCGACGATCGAATGTTTTTTTATACAACTTTGTGACTCTTCGCTTTCTTATTTCACACTGAATTCGTTAGATAATTGAAACATAAGCTTATCTCCATGTACTTTTACTTAATCTGACGCGCCCGAGTTTTTAAAAGGGTCCTATAAGGGACCCCCCTATATGAAGAGTTCATATTCAGTGTGGGTACATTGTAGAGTGCAAGGATACCCTATTTGGTTTTCTGACGTGCTCGAGTATTGAATAAAATCTCCTCTCGACCTCCCCAACCATATTATAACGTATTTTGTTTCTTGTTCAAAACCGGAATGCTTGAGTGAAATCTACACGGGACGTTTCCTTTTTCATTTTTAGCGTTTCGTAATCCTACACGGAACCCTTATAGTTTCGCTTGTCCGTCCGCCCGTTTTCTGTCCACCCTTAAGCTAAAAACTCATTAGGAAAATTTTATTGAACGAATTCGGACAACAACTTTTGAAATTATTAAACAACCTTTATGGCGTGTCAGATACGGAACGCTTCTTTAAGAGCGTGTTTTGACACGCTCGCGGCCACTTTTTCCACGTATTAATAAGATTATGAATATTCGAATTTCTTATTTCTAAATCCATAAGTTACTTTATGTTCATTGTTTTTTTTGTATAACAAAACGATAGGTTTTTCATTTATTATATCATTTGTAACACTATAGATATTTTTATGCCTAAATATGTTGTGTATTTTAATATTAACATTTATTAGTTTAAAACGAGTGTAAAAAGAAAACTAATATGATAAAAATTAATGTTGTCAAGTCTTTTTAATAGTAGATGACCTTTATACGAAAATTAAAGTTTAATATTTGTAAAATTCAACTGTCATATTTTTAAATCATTGTAATTTTATGAAATATTGGATACTATATATATTGAAGAGTAGAAAACAAATTTTAATATATTTAATGTACCATTAATTTTACTTTATTATAACAAAATGAATCTGGAAGGTCTAGAATTCGAATGTATTTTGAAGAAAACATAAATAAATTACATTAAGATATACAATCGTCGAACCGTTGTAATCATTATTATTTAATAAAAAATAACGTTTGACCAGTTTTAATTCTTATATTGCATTCTTTTTGTCCACAACTAATGTGTAAAAGTAAAATTCGAGAAGAAACAGCAAAAAGAACGACTTCTTATAAATATAAACGCCAGCGAAATCAAGCAATTAAAGATGAAATATTGGACCATCTGCCGCAATTTGCTTTGTACTTTTTATGTTTCTTTAAGTTCTATTGCGCGTTTTAACTGTAATGAAAAAAATTGTAAATCCTTTACTCAAAGTAATTGAAACGGCTTTT
Source organism: Charaxes varanes (assembly GCA_024363005.1). Taxonomy (NCBI): domain Eukaryota; kingdom Metazoa; phylum Arthropoda; class Insecta; order Lepidoptera; family Nymphalidae; genus Charaxes; species Charaxes varanes. The sequence goes on along the minus strand of JANCMC010046647.1, from coordinate 1,787,056 downwards.
TCTCGTTGCTACAACAGATTCTCGAAAATCATAATCGTGAGGCAGTTATTCTTTATAACTCCTGAGTTCAAAAAGGACTGGCCACCAATAGCACACGAACCAATGGCACATGAATTTTATTTAAGATTTTTTTTTTTATGTTACAAGGGAGCAAACGAGCAGGCAGCAGGCACCGAAGTGCCTACCGGCGCCCATGGACATCTGACTCAAGTCGTTCTGAATAGTTCTAAAGATTTTATTCATTTTGTAAATGCTTTCAATTTACGAATAATATTGATAACTTATATGTTTTAACTATTTTGAGAGTAATACGATCTAATAATCGTATACCTGTACTAACATTTTCAAGACTCGCAATTTCCTTCCTTCCGTCCGTGTACTTTAGAAATGCAGGGCCACCTAACAAGATCATTTGAGCATCTAATCCATCCAGACGCAACCAAGCACATACTTAAAAGTTATTCGATAAACACACATACGGAAGCACTCCCATTACATACAATGAAACAAATCTTCCGAAACAATTTTTATTATATATAACAATTCACAATAACCTGTAAATCTACTAACTAAATCAATAATATAGTATTATAAAAAGTACAAGTCAAATTTATTAATATAAAAACTATCACATTAACTCAAATAATTAAATTAGATTGCTTAAATTTACCTCTTCACATTGTTTTTTTTTTTACTTTTTTAGTTAAAGCATTATATATCACTGACACTGATCACAAACTTCAATTATCGCATGCAAAGATGGTTAGTAATACGAAAAAGATTTACCCTATCAGCAGAATAACGATTAAAATACAAAAGTGAACACAGGACCTTTTAAATACTAAAAGTGTTTTAATGAAAAATCACAGTTTTCCTCGCATAAATGGCTTCAAGTACTTGTGGAAGGATTCGTCCACGCTTTCGGTGTTAAGTGGGCTCTTCAGAGCTTCCTCCATGAGTCTCTCGTAAGCGCGACCATCATAAGCCCCCAATGTTGATTGCAGCAACTAAATCAAATCAAATTCAAAAAGAACATATTTTTATTTAATTTTATTTTTCTCGTTTCCGTTTTTTATTAGACAAACTCAAACGAGATGAATACCAAACGAACAAATGTGGTTCAACTTTATTATGAATTGGATTATTTATATTATTATGTAAACTTAAAGTAAAAATATATATTGTATAAGAAACAATATTTTTTTTTATTAATATTGACACACAAGATGTCAAACTACATTTATATTGTACTTGTAATTTAAAATTGTTAAACTTCCCCCGAGTTCTTAAAATAGTGCATATAAGGGTCATATATTTTTTGGAACGCTATCAAAGGATATGTTATATTTTTAAGTTATTAGTCCAAGCATTGTTTGGATAACATTCTGAAAGAAGGAGGTTTTAAGATTGGCTATTTTTTATATTATATTTAATTATTGCATTTTTTCTCTTTAATTAATAGGTTAGGAAGCTGTTTTGATATCGTGTAATGTATAAAAACCAATACATTCGGATTCAGAACCTTTAAACTCGAAATCAACCTCAGAAATAAAACAATTCCAGGACCCACCTCATCTCTTATATCAAATGCGTCTACTAAACCGATGGCATTAGGTCGTAATTTTGTAAGAATATCTTCGTACCAGGACTTCAAATTATCCACATCTTCTAGACTGATTTTAGTGTACTAAAAATTAAAAAAAGCAAGTGAAGTGGCGACAATGCTTTTCGTCAAGTGATGGTATTATATAAATATCATTCAATTTTGATAGCTTTAATAGAAAACCAAGTTTAGGTTTACAACAGATTTAAAAATAATCACGTACCTGGAGAAAATCGCTTAATTTCTCTAACGCCCAATATACTGAGTAAAGTTCCACGAGCTGATTTAAGACTATTTGCAAATTTGGCGATGCCTTCTGTACAAGCATTTTTGTTTCATCGTAGAATAATTGCAGTATTATTTCTGCCCTGGATTCCGAGTATGAGCCTAACGACACTCCACTAAGTATCCTCTTGACAATAGTTTTTTGGTTTTAGCGTTTCGATGAATATTCTATTATTTTTTCTAAAAATAAACTAGCCTATGTTATTCCTTGTAATTTCAGCTATCAGCCATTGAAAGTTCTGTTGAAATTGGCCTCGTTGTTTCGAAGATTATCCGATATAAATAGACAGATTGACAAAAGTGCTTTAATTTCTGTTTTTGTTATAGGTATCCGATATATCATAGGGAATTAGTAAAAGATTTTAACTTCGTAGTTACAATCAGGCACTTTAATTTTACTTATATATATCGCACGCTTAGTTATAAACTGATCTAACTCAAAAAAGTTGATTTTTGGGAAATCTCAAAAAACGTTTTGTCATTCAAGACTTATTCCGCTTATAATTCGAAAAAAAAAAAAACGGCATTATAGTGAACAAATTATGTAGTTTAATAATATTTAAGGAATTGATTAAAGACATTGAAATGTTATTTTAATGATATTTTATTATTTGTTTGTCTTTTTAACCAAAACAAGTCTTGTTAAAAAGAGAAAAATAGCTTTATCTCAGTATTGGATGGAGATACTGAAATAATTGTTTAATTGGCTGATAGAGGACGTTGAAACGAAGCTGTCTGTATCATTTACTGACTTTAGACCTAAAATTTAATCCGTCAGTTTATAACGAAGCGTGCGATATATGTAGATTTCATTGCTGAAATGATTGTACATAGAGCGAAATAAAAGATAGATTAAAATGAATGTTTATTTCAAAGCAAACAATAACCAAAAATGTGTAGAACACGGTTGGAAACGTGTATTTTATCACAATCAGCAGGAGATGTCCCAAGGGTTGTTTTGGAAGTATATGTGCATGGACAGTAAATTTTTCTTATCAGCTATGTCGAGAGCACATTCAGGGCCATACGGCATCATAATCTGAAAATGTATTTAAACAAGATTAATTAACTTGTATATTAAGTTATTGAAAAAAGAAAGAAAGAAACTTTATTCCGATATAAAAATAACACTATATCTAAAAACCTTGGGTCTACTTAGCAAAACAAAAATTAAAAACAATAATGAACGCTTAAAAGGGATCACTACTCAGTTTAAATCAAAGCCAGTGTCAAAATCGTTTATTCATATAGATTTTTTGTATGCACTTATGAACGTCATATGTATAGTCGACCAAGAAAGTGCTCTACCATTTGGGATGACAGCTCCCAGTTATAGAAAATTTTGCTAAGAATTATTGTTAGAAATTAACGTATGGTATAACATGCAAAAATAAAGCTTTTAACAAACGACATGTCGTGGAAACGACATTCGACCTTAACGTAGCAAAGCAATTTCTTAGTCAACTATATATCACTTTTTTTTTAACTATTATTTTATAATTTGGTGATAAAATTTACGACTTTAATCCCGTCCTACACTGAGAAGAATCCGCAACAAACTCAAAATCAGAGTAAAAAAAACTCTAAAACTAATTTTCAGTAGCTCCTTTAGACAGACGACAACAACACATATTAAGAATATAAAAACTACTGTAACAAGTATACTTCAAAAATTTAACATAATTAGCGGACTCGGCAGACGTTGTCCTTCCCGAACGTTGGGTTACTTAGTATTTACTACATTCTATTATCCTATAACATTTTTCCCAGTTCCCGTTGCCGTTCCATTTCTTTTTCGCTTTGTCCTTCCTTTTTTATTATACTTACAAACCTTATAACCCCACCGCCGTTGGGGTATTGTCGCACCCACTCCTAATACATGCTTTTACTTTAAGCTCAGTAGGAGGGGAAAATGGACTATTAGACCTTAAAAAGTATTCCTAATATTCTTTAAAAAAAAAACAAAAAAACCTTTCTCCTTATCTCACGTAGCAGTTAATTGAATAAGAATAAGAAATTTTTTATTAGGTATTTATTACTTTTATTTTATAACATATAACTTTTATTAATATAATATATAATGTATATTTACTTTAATGTAAATTTTTTCGTCATATATGATCATCAAATATCAGGTCCTCTAGTATCGTAAGTGTCTCACCAGTCACCATGTATAGATGTTGAACATAAATTATTTAATCCAGGTTTATTTCCAGGAACATATCCAATATCGGTGTATGTAAATACAGAAATGCAATATGCTCTGTGGGTAGGTTTCCTTACAGCTTTGATCTTCTCAGCTAAATTAATACGGCGGCACTCTGTCTGTCCTGTTCGCCGCATTTAACGCTGAGCTGTACAAATATAGTCTGTGAACGAAGAAAGACAAGATCAGTAATAGAATTTCATATCCATATGTATACTTATATATAAATCTGAAGAGTTTGTTTCTTTGTTTGCTTGAACGCGCTAATCTCAGGAACTACTGGTCCGATTTGAAGAATTCGTTAAGTGTCAGATAGCCCATTTATCGAGGAAGACTATGGGCTATGTATCATTGCGCTTAAAATCTGAATCTATTTAGGTAATGCTGTTTTTTATTACTAAAAATAAAATAAATAAATTTCGTTTCAGAACAAATTTTATTTCATTTCAAAATTAATTTCATTTCATCAATTAACATGCGGAGACATGTTAATGGGTAACACTATTTTTTTATTACTGTTATCTTAATTTATTGTTGCGATTGTTTCTGTAATAAAATAAAATAAAAAACATTTTAAAATCAATTTAATGTCATTAATTAACATGCGGAGACATGTATTAACATGTCTCCGCATGTTAGAAAATAGTGTTACCCATTAGGGTAACACTATTTTCTTATTACTGTTATGTTAATTTATTGTTGCGATTGTTTCTGTAATAAAATAAAAAAAATAAAAATATTTCAGAATTAATTTAATTTCATTAATCAGCACGTGGACACATAGTAATGGGTTATAAATACCGTTTGTTTATTATTAATATGTTAATTTGTTTTACCGATTGTTTCTGTGATAAAAATAAAATAAATAAATTTCATTTTAGAACAAATTTCATGTCATTTCCAAATTAGTTTCGTTTCATTTCAATATTGATTTCACTTCATTTCATTTCATGCAAATTAGAGGGCGAGTACCAACTTTAGCAGCTAGTATATTTGTGTACCAAAAGCGCCGAACACTTGATTAATGTTTCTCAGTAATTGGATTTTTCGCCGACGAAGAAATAATGAAAATTTCGACCCTCAAGCGGAGATTTTCGTCTGTTTTTGACAACGGCGGAACGAGTTTATTTTTGGCGTTTAAGTAAATTTTTAAATGACACACTAATTATACTATAAAGGGCAAAATAAACAGAAACAGGCAGCCTCTATAGCTCTACAGTGCAAAGGGTTGACTGAAATCCATAAGGACCTGGTTCAAACGCAAACTCAGCAGGGCTATACCTTCTTTTGAAACAGCTTTGCGTTTAGTAAAGAGAGGCGTATTGATTTTCGGTGGTGCATTGCTCTTCCTAAAGTTATCTCGGTCTAGTACCAGGGTTCTCTTAAAGTGTATCCGAAGGCGCCGGCCGGGTATAGAGGTACTGGTGTACCTCTCTCTTTTGCAAGAAATAAGAGCGACTTGAAGTGGCGGCAATGCTCCCACGTCAAGTGCTGGTATTGTTATCGCGTTTCGTTCGGTTTGTGAGAATTCCCGGTAGCCTGAAGTCGTTAATTAAGGCCGGCAACGCATCTGCTAGCCTCCTAGTCGTGCAGATGTCCATGGGCCTCAGTTGGCATTTAGCCGCCTGCTGCCTGCTCGTTTGTATATATCGTTTGTACGGAGTACTAAATATTTTCTGATTCGCTTACAGGTTATCCTGGTCCGCTTTTTTATTATTGTTTTATATTAAATAATGGATACGAAGCTCTATGTCTCAAAATCAAATGTTTTCCAAAGGGACCACAGATGACATTCATGTTAATAATTCAATAGCGGGTCTACACTAGAGTATTCTCGAGGTCGAGCGCAACCACGAGTGACTGCAAGGCATCGCGAGAGCGCGTGTGCCCCGTAGACTCCCGCGCTCGGCCACTGTCGTCGTCTCGAGGAGAGTGTAGAGGCGGCATAGCATATTTTAATAGAGCGTATTACCATAAATAATAGAGTTTTCAATACAAAGTTTTTAAATTAAACATGGTTATACTTCAACAACACATAATAAATTAATAAAAAGATTAAAAGAACACAATCTTCTTTCTAGCGTCATTTCGGTCTAGTACTAGTGTCTGCTTAAATCGCAGAGGATGTGGTTGTGGGCCGAGTGAAAATGATCGACTGCTGTCATCCCCGAATCCCGCAATCTCACCACTAATATCACTCGGTGATATTAATCGGCACCAACAGATTTACGTGTTTTCAGAATCACGGAGGAAGTCGTATATTCGAAAAACCAGTCTTAGACTTGGTCACCTATCTATCACCCGGCTGCGTTAAGTGCTACTTAACCTAGCGATCGACTCAAATGCCAGCCACTGATAAAGGTTCTACCTCCTCCGTATACGAAGATTAGAAAACACGAAGTAACACATATTACAGTTTGAGTTTGTTCCGCTTAATAAAACAGACGAATATACAATTGTATTTGAGGAGGGCAGGCGCGGATCCACCGCAGTGGGCACAATGGGTATGTCCACCGCCCCAATAGTTTTATTACGTCTCCCTCGCTGTTTTTTGTTAAAATTTGTTTTTTTTTTCTTATACTTTTTGCGTATAAATAAATAAATAGAATAAATTAATCTCTTTGCTAATTTGGAAAAGAACTAGTATAAAAAATAAAATAAAAAATTATAAAGAAATAACTTCTTTACAGGGAGTAGACCCCACGACCATCAAAACGCTAGTTCGAGTTCTTACCGCTACACTCGTCCTTATGGCAAGAGAACATTTTTGTAACTTCTAAACGTTTGGCCATCTGAAGTTCCCACCTTGACTCCTTTCGTTTCTAGCCAATTCCTGCATGTCTCATAAATTTGACCAAATAAGTGATAATGAATAAGGTATGCCCTTTTGTTAGCTAAAACTCTGGTTGCTGTACCTACAACCTTTTTTTAAAGGTTGAATCCGCGCCTGCAACAGGGAGACTATATAATTCGCGAGGAAGGTTCGGACAAGACGGGAGAATACGCGAGATAGATATCTAAACCACATTTACTAAAGTATCGTCGCGATTTCCTTATATAGCCAAATGAATAGGTATTTTTTATTATTTCTGGCTATTGTGATAATAGAATACTATATGTGTTATGATAACAGATAGTTTTAAATCTAAATACTGAAATCCGCAAGGCACCCGGTTCAAACCCCACCGCCGTTGGGGTATTGTCGCACCCACTCCTAATACAAGCTTTCCATTTAAGCTTAGTAGGAGGGGAAAAGGGAATATTAGACATAACAAAAAGTATTCCTAATATTCTTTTTTAAAAGAAAAAAAGTTAAAATAAATTATTACATTTAATTTGTCGTGTTTTTAACGCGTAAAATTGAATCTTGCAGATACGGGAGCCCTCCGATGCTCAGCAGGTTAACGCTCAGCGTTATTACATCCGCACCTTATTTGACGGCAGTGCTCCGACATTAATCACAATTTTCCCGCGCTTTACCATTTTTCATACAGTATTTTAACAGTTCTCGACGGAAAACGTGTGCCTCTTGAATAAATTGTCATAAAACTGTAATTTTTACAAGAATAGACGCAGAACGAACAGATCTACGATTTTTAAAAAAAGCAGATCCTGGTAGTATACCGGGATAACTTTAGATTACGCAAATAATATTCTTAGGACGTAGTTTTCTGTAGGTTGATGCAGTTGAGCCACTCTATAATACGGATAATTTCGCACCCCTATCTTTTTTCTTTTACAAGTTACAAGGGGCAAATGAGCAGGCAGCGGGCTGCTAAGTGCCTACTGACGTTCATGGACATCTGCACGACCAGCAGATGCGCTGCCAGCCTTATATGACGAGTTTAGAACACCGGGAAGTCTCACAAACTGAATGAAACGCGACAGCAATACCATCGCTTGACGTAACAGCATTGCTGCCACTTCACGCCGATCTTATGTGAGAAAGAGGTACTAGTACCCGGACGCGCCGGCCCAATTCGACTACAAGCATGGCGCTACCTTGAATTAGAAAGACAGAAGTAAGGAAAAGGGATGGAATAAAAGTATATAAAGGTAGATGAGGAGGAGAGAAAAGATGCGGATACGTCTCTAATAGTAATTAGAGACGGTATAGGGTGTGTGATAATATCAGCTAGGTAGCCTACTCGTAGCGGATCTGACCAGTAATCGGACAAATAAAGGAAGATCCATCCCCTGGGAGTAAATATCTCTCGCAACGTCGTGATTTATCATTCGTTCCGCGTATATTGAAGTATGAATAATATTGGATTGAAAAATAAAAGCTCTCATCTGCCCACTATACCTATTACAGGATCTGAACACTATTATCTAGAATGCTCATTGAAAGCAATTTCAATTAACTTATAAATGCATTTATTCCCGCGTACACATTGGAATAAAAATGCATATTAATCCGTATTTCTTACGAGGTAACGAGGTTTTCATGATGTCAATATACATATATAGGTATGTTTCAGAATGAGCTTCTACTGTTGACCTATAAAAGATTGATAGAGAGATAAAGATAGTAATAGTAATTAAATTTAAAAAGATATGATGCGTTGCTGGCCCTGTGGAATGTGTACGCTTTTTCCTTGAAGGTTCCTAAGTTGTATCGGTTCCACAGGGGAATTGTGTGAGGTAAGAAGTTTCTTGAGACTAGCTCGGTTGTGGATTTCATAACCTTTGTATATTAAAATCGACTGTAGAAGCCACCGACACCAGCAGCCACTTAACAAGTCCAGTTTCTCTGCAAATCATCTATAAATCATTTCGAATATACACAAAAAAATATATCCTAATGGGTCCAGCTATATATAGAAGGAGTAAGTTGACATAGGCTTGTACAGTCGATTTCTATTTATAAAGATAATAAATACGTAATTAATGTAAAATGAAATTTCAAAGTGTCGGCTTTTGAGTCGATCGCTAAGTTAAGTTGCTCTGGCTGCGACCGGGTGGTAGATGGGTGACCCAATCTAGCACTGGTTTATATTTGATATACGACGTCCTCCGTGTTTCGGAAGACACGTAAAACAGTGGGACTCAATTAATGTCACTTTGCGACATTAGTCGTAAGGTTGTAAAGATCGTGGGTGTTCCGAGGATGACGTCAGATGGCAATCGGTTATCTTAACTCGCCCCGCGACCACATACTCTACAATCTCAGCGGACCCTGATATTTAACCGGGATAACGCTAGGAAGAAGAAGAAGAAGGATCGGTAATAATATTAAAGGATAATAAAAATTAGTCATCGTCGTATGTCGTGTTCGCTTGTTCAAATATAATAGTCACCTTCATCATCATATATTAATAGAAAAGTGGATTAAAATGTACAGAAAACTATTCGTAGAATTGTCTAGATCTAGATTCGTAGAACAGCCTAGCTTAATAGACTATTCAAACGTATAAAGCTGACATTGCTTTTATAGCAATATGCGAGTATGTGATTGTATTCGCTTATTGTCGTGAACTTACAGTTGGCTTCACTCCAACGCGGAGCTTACACCGGTAATGCAAGCTCAACTTAGATTTTGAATAATTTTGTAAGTTAGAATAGCAGACATATGCATGTTTCAAGGAATTGCTTGGACTAGCACTAGCAGGTAAATAGCACCACTACACATCGCACCAGAAAGATTTAAATTCCACCCTTAATGTCTGAAAATTTACAATAGAGCTATTTGAAAGTATAGGAGAGGTGGGGTAGCGCCATGTTTGTAGCCGAATTGGGCTGGCGCGTCGGGTACCAGTACCTCTTTCTTACATAAGATCGGCATGAAGTGGCGGCAATGCTGTCACGTCTAATGATGGTAATGTTCCCGCCTAAACTCGTTTAGTGGCCTAAGCTCGTCATTAAGAGCCGGCAACGCACCTGCTTGCCTCCTGATTGTAAAAATGTCTATGGCCGTTAGTAGGCACTTAGCTGCCTGCTAGCTGCTCGTTTGCCACATGTAACATAAAATAAAAAAAATACTGTTTTTGTTTATTTTTTGTAGTGTGATGTCACAAATAAATATGTTTCATTTTAAATAAATTACTGCCAGCTACACTGTATTACTCTAAGGAGATATTGACGTTGACTTGAATAAATAAATCAAATTGGAGACCGACTCCGTAAGAATTCGATTAACATCGATCGTGTGTATGAACGCGGGGTTGTATTGAAACAAATTACTTCCCAGGTCTTGGCTTGAGACACGACAATATATAACAGTTTATTGTTCACAGTGAAATATTATCAACCATCTAACAATTGTCACGGCGCGGTGCGGTCACGCGAAATGATAAATTGATAATGTTTTGTACAGAAATGAGCAAATCTACTATACATATATTGTACTAACAAACCCAGCAGAGCTTGTCCTGCCCGAACGTTGGGTTACTTCTGTTCAATGCATTATATTATCCTATAACATTATTTCCCGCTCCTGTTCCTGTCCCCGTTCCCGTTTCGTTTCCGTTCCATTTCCTTTTCTCTTTTGGTTTGCCATTCCTTTTTTATTATACAAATACGGATTTTTTTTTTTATGTTACAAGGGGGCAGACGAGCAGGCAGCAGGCATCGAAGTGCCTACCGGCGCAAATGGACATGTGCACGACCAGGGGTCCGTAGTCCATGTTGGACTACGGAACCCTGAAACTCCTATTTTTAGGGTCCGTAGTGTAACGGTAAACTACACATGGGGTAGAGGAAAGAACTCGGATACTACTCCCTGACGGAAGGGCGTCGCGACGCCATTGTCTCGCCATAGTTTCTACTTAATTGTTCTTCCGTTTGTTTGGAATGCCTTGATTGGAATAGTAATTTTTTTTCTAATATTCGAGTACCATTTTGCAATATTAATTTTCCCGGTCAGAATTCTATTGTACCTATCACACGAATTTATGTAAAACTAACTTTTACGCACGACTCTATCAGCAGATGAACCGGTATTCCGGAGGCGTCTGCGGACAGAAGTGTGGGACTCGCTGGCAATGCCATAATACCCACCAAAACCAAACGATGCCCTCTTCATCCTTGGTAGGACACCGGAGGCTCGCTTACACTTATGCTTGATGCACTAGTTAAACTTTTCCAGCTTAGAACCTATTAGCATTAAAAAAACTGTTGTGCTGGTAAACACTAATAAGTATTATATAACTATTTTTCTATATGGATTCTAGTATAAAGCCGCGTTGCTGGATATCTACCATTATAATAAAATATACTCAATAATACCTGTGTTCTGCTTTGAACCATTATTTAATTTGCGATGTAAACAGGAAAATGGCAGATAAAACAATCCATTGGTTTCCTTTCATTTCTGTCCCACAATTGGTACGCTTGTTATCATAAAATAACACAGAAATAATAAAATAACGAATGTCAAATATGATATATTTATTCCTTCGTGGGAAATTCATTAATTTGACTTGTTAATCACAAAAATAATACAAAATTTAATAGTAAACCAGTTAGTACAACGCACAATGATGACTTAATTCCGAGGTTGGCAACGCGTGGCCCGCGGGCCATATGTGGTCCACGACCCCTCTCTTTGTGGCCCGCGACTGTTTTATAACTAGCAATCTAATTCCTATAAATAGATAATAATTAAATACACGACCACAATGTTTGGTCGTAATTTTCTAATAAAACAACACAAATATTTTGCATTTTTAATCTTGCTTATAAAGTCTACTCGTATAAATAGGCACCTATTTCCAAATACTTATTGTACACATGTGTGTTTATCCCCTACACACCTAATCCCTCAACGATGTGACCCGCCTGCATCTCATTTTTAACGCCATGACCCTTGCTTACCAAAAGGTTGCAGACTCCTGACTTAACATATTAAAGAAATATAAATAAGAGGAATAAAAATTATCAATCTAGGGTATGACTAGTATACACCTCAAGAATAATACGAAACAACCATTACTAATTTTCGACCCAAATAAGACTAAAAATGTTACTAAGATTTGACGCAGTCATAGTGTTCATTGAACCAAGAAAGACGTAAACACAAGAAAGGCAACTTTTAATCGAGAAGACACAATTAGGTTGCCACCTACGTAGGATCCCGTAATACGTAAATATAATTGGAGTGTTAAAAATATCGGTGGAAACAAGGAAAAAAGAGATACAGTTAGTATGTACTATGTATGTACGGCGTTTAACATTAATAATAAATTAAAAGTGTGGTATTGCGGTTGGTAAACGAAAGTTCAATCGGCGTCGACGGCGCTGCGGTACTCCAGTCTACCCGTGACCAGAACAGATGCCACTCTATCGAAACGCCGGAAAAATTATAAACAAGGTACGATCGCGATATGACCCGATTCTTGAATAATTAAAAATAAATAAAATAAATATATAGGACTATATGACACACTGACGTCTGTTCCTAAGGTAGACAACTTAATGCCTGTGTTATAGGTAAGAGTCAATTTGAACTTACGGGGACGGGAACGGGAACGGGAACGGGAACGGGAACGGGAACGGGAACGGGAACGGGAATGGGAACGAGAACGGGATCGGGGATAATATAGGATAATAGAAGTAAATAGTAAGTAGCCCAACGTTCGGGCCGGGTCCGCTAGTTATTAATATAAATTACACGTTTATGTTGAGATTCCAAAACGGTTTAAACTAAACAGAATAACAACATTGTACAATAATGTTCGGATTAAATTTCCACCCGTAACGTGATAGCTTCACAATGTACAGATATCTGGCACTGAGCCTAGGTCGACCAGACAAGTGCAGTTTGTCGTACTTGACTCATTTTGAAGGCACGGCGTAATGCCAACGTGACGTCTTTTGTCTACTTAAATGAGAAGATAACAAGTTCTCTGCCTGTTGCTTTATAAAATGTCATCGCTCCTAAAATCCGCTGCAGATTTAATATTTGCCGATGTCCCGGTTTTGGGGACGAATGTTCGTCGTGTATAAGGTCGTGAAATCATTAGAAAAGGACTAATGAATTACTAGGGAAAACACTAGCTTTCTAATTGAAAGGCAAAAACAACGAGGATACTAGAATACCTACATATATAACTCCCATTCTTTTTCCATAATTATTTATATAGGCAAATATCCCACTCGCCTGAGACCATTCGAAATTTTGAAGTTTTTTTACTATAGTTGCTTAGTTACGTTGATGTTTAATCAATTGTGACTCGAACAATAACACTAGCATATATAATGTAGCTATCTGTATGAACATATATTGTTTCTTATCAGAATGCACGTTGAGTTTTCTGTTACGTCAATAGGGAGTTTTAGACATCTTTAGTAAGTATAGAGCTCGATATTATAACGTTCTCGATGTAACTGTTCTGACGCGTAATAAGTTTATAGATATCTGTATTTAACGGCATAAGTAATAAGGAGTAGAAAAATTGGGCGTTCTTCAAAGTATTTTCACATTAAACTTTTCATTTTCTGTTATTTCTTTATACGACTCAAATTGAATATACATTAATGGTAGGCAATCAAGCTAATGTATAATTTTTAAATAAAATTTTAAATACTTAAAGTATAAATCGCTTTTTAGTTTATATTAATTAAAAAGAAGATGTTAAACAAAATACTGAATATTTTAGGTGTACCTCATAGTCTCGTTTCCCCTCTAATTGAATTGGGTTTTTCTAAGTAGGTACATTGTAAATGGAAATAATATGTATATATAATTATAAACTCATTGCTTTGTATAGATAACATAGTAATGTAGGGGAAGTGTTTGAAAATTAATTAACTAAATAAAAGAATTAATCGAATAAAATACCCTTGTAGCATAATTATTATAATAAAATAATCAACCCGACTGAATAATTAGATAGTTTTTTTATTTACAATTTTTTCTATTTTATATATATTTTTTATGGTTAGATTTGTATAAAATATTTTCAAATTCAATGCACTAATATACCTGTACCATAATAACGAATATGACTATGTATTCGTTATTACCCTCTTCTATATCAACTATAATTGTGTCAAATTGCATATTCGTCCATTCGCGTAATTTTCGTAAAATTTCGCTTCACGTATATATTAATATATAGATAATGATAAAACAAGTTTAAGCTTCTGTTCAAATATGCTAATATTAAATAGCCAGCGTGAATGAACATATAATATTTCAACTTTAAATCTACGAATTTCACATTTATTACAAACAGTTCACCTTTCATCGATAAACAGAGAATAGAAGATATTCGAGGCCTATGGGACGATCTTAAAGAACTTGCTATCGCTAGACAAGAGGTATGGTTGCGATATTTGATATCACTTAAAACATATTCTAGAAGAAAGCTATGTACATTTTCTTACTTAAATTCCGCGAAGATGTTTTTTGAGCATGACAAAAAACTTCTTGAGAATATTTAGAAGTAAAAGTTAAAATACAGAAAAAAATACTTAATTTTTTATAAGCAAGTTTAAACCAAATTATTAGAGATCGCCGACTGGTTTTGGAATACTATATGCTTATTTAAAGCTATTTATATACAAAATTTTGATTATATGTACATTGACATTGTCATGTTTGACAATTTATATACATACGGTCGCTATGACTACGCTCTGACACAATCTTATAGTAAAATGTACACAAGTATGTGTAAATCGAATTGCATTGGTGTGCGTGAGGTTTTATTTTTATAGTTTAATTTGTTATTAGTGCATATTTTACAAAAAGTATCGACATTCGCACTCCATCTTCTATATAAGTTATAATTGTGCCAAATATACTCTTCCGTCCGCGCAATTTTCGTAAAGTGGTAACGAAAGTTTTTGGTTCCCGTATATTTATACAAATATTTATTTATAATGATATCATGATAGGCGTTGGCGGGTGCTCGCCAAGTCCACGAATTCGACCGATCCGCCGAAGAGACCCTCGCGTGGGTGGCGGAAAAGGAAGCGGCCCTTCAGCTGCTCAGAGCCCTGCATCAGCTCAGAGCTCTGCGGGCCGATCTCCAAGCTATACGCGAACAGCATCAGCACTTGTCTGTAGAAGCCGAAAGGTCAGTATCAATCAGGGATGCCCATATTTGTATTATTTTCTAATGGCTTTAACTGTTGACTATGTAGGCAACTTAGCACTACCACTTTCCATCTCTGGGCGAAGACCAAAGGCAGGCTCAAAACACGGTGGAAAGATGTAGTGTCAAAGGACATGCCGAAATACCAGCTATCATAAACTGATGTTAAAGATAAAGTGAAGTGGAAAGAGGGAATAAGGAAGGCTAACCCCACCATAATGTCTCCCCTCTAAAATAAAAACTAACAGCTCAGCAACCCGGAATGAGTTTTCGTCTCCGAAAGGATTTCACCCCACTTGCTTAAAATATATAAGTGTCTTTTTATTGCTGGATAAGGAATTTACGCAATAACTTGTGAGCAAATAGATCTACTACGATAGATCTAAATGACTAAGTAGGACTTACCGAATTCCAGAATTATCTTTTAGTGATAATTCTGGAATTATCCGCCTGGGGACGTCCACTGCTGAACATAGACCTTCTCCATTAATCTCCATGAATGGCGGTCTTCTGGCGCTTGTAACCAGCGACTTGGACTAGATCGTCACTCCACCTGGTAGGAGGACGTCTCGCTTTACCAGAATTATAGCCACTACTAAATTATTTTAAATAAATAAAAGTTAAACCGCCTTTAAAGAACACCAAGCAACTGAATTACAAGATGTAATTGGTACTTACAATGTTCTAGGCACCTGATGTGTTGAAGTTGGTCCCATCGTTGTAGGGGGCACCGACCTTTTTGACTTTGGTTTATGACTTTTAGCTAGTTATCTAGTGCCCCGGTTGTTAAATGAATTACCGTCCGAAGTAAAAAACAAAATTAATAATAAAAGCATAAAAAAACGTCTTAAAATCCCATTTTTTAAGTAAATTAATTTAATTTTTAATGTAAATTCAATACCTTGCTCAATTCTCCCGCAAAGGTATACAAATCCTCGCACCATCTCTAACTGGGCCTACCGGGTCGCCGAGGTCGTTGATGGACATCCACCAAGTCGCAACATTGGCCCACTTTTGCGTGTCCAATCAAACCATTGAATTGGTTAGCTAAAATTTGTGAACGAGTAAAAATAGGGAGAAACAATTACCAAAAGGTTCAGTACCTTTAGGTGCTTGTTTTGATAACTAATCCTGCCAAAATCCCAAAATCATTCATTTACTTACACTAAAGATCGCCAGGTGGTCTAGACCACAAATGTTTGGAGTTGCGTACTATATGATTATTTAGGTCTATGTGCAAAATTTCAATTCATTGTAATATTAGACATTTAATATTTTCGCCATCGTCACCGACTACGCTTTGCCTCAGTATTATAGCATGTATATATGTGTGTATAAAGCGCAAAGCACTGGTGTAAGTGTGGTTTTATTTTAATAATTTAATGTATTTACAATGCATATTTTATAAAAATATTACCATTCGTAAGCCATCCTCTAGATAAACTATAATTGTGTTATATTTTATACTCCTCTGTGCGCGCAATTTTCGTAAAAACTGGTACGGAAGTCGCTTTATGTAATAATAAATCGATGATAGCTCAATAAGTATAGTTAGGCTTAGATCATTCAAGCATCTAATTGATTAAACCTACATTTTTTGTTTGTTTGTTTGAACGCCCTTATCTCAGAAAGTAATTGTCTGATTTTAAAATTTCTTTCAGTGTTGGATAGCCTATTTATGGAGGAAAGCTACATATCATCACGCTAAAATTGTATTTTATTTTCCACCTAACTTTACGCGAACAAAGTCGCGGGTAAGCAGTAGTAGATATACAAGCGTCTCTTCTTAGAGTTGGTCTATCATTCCCGGTCTCCTCAATATCCTTTGTATACAAGTTTAACTGAATACCTTGGCACAAGAATTTATGAATTACTAAAGCAAAGTTTCAATGACTCAAGAACAAAATTGTTCACTAAAATATCAAATTAATGCGACTTTAAAACAACTACGACTTGGCCCTTTAATTTTAGGTGCCTGTACCCAAATTATTATCCCTAAGGCATACATACCCCCATAGGGTGCAGTACAGTTAACTTAATTTAAACTTAAGATTAACTTGGAATATAAGGCTTCTTACAAACTGAACGTATTATTAAACGCAGAATGTGAGTAAACGTTACGCAGGTAACGGTTTTATATGATTTTTGGGGTTCCGTTTTGGCGAGTACAAAAGATTCAACTGGGTTGATGCATTCAACCTTGTACGGCTGCGGAACAAAATAGGGTTTTGTAGCCGTACAAGGAACTTTCGTACGCCCGTCTGTATGTCCGTAAGGTCCCCCCCACATTAGGTTTCCCAAACTATAAGATGTAGAGACTTGAAATTCTCTATGCTGATAGGGCTTCGGTATTTCCGAACGGATACGACTTAGGGACCTTCAAGACAGGAGCATACTCCTTTCTCAAAGGCCGGCATCGCATCTGCGAGCCCTCCGGTGTTGCAGTTGTCCATGGGCGTCGATAGTCACTGACGAAAAAATTGCTAGAATGATTTAAGAATATGGTACTTTAATAAGCCATTTTGAGTTTTAATTTCTGTCAATCACAATAAGCGCCAACACGGTCTCAGTTTATTATAAAACTTACAGTGGACCTGTTCACATTCAGCGGCTAATAATACGCTCCGTTAGAACGCAGCCTAAGTCCGGGACCGAAATTAATTGGATTAAATTATTCGGTTAACATTTTATTGTCGCCATTTATTGTATTCGAATAGAACAATACAAGATAAATAGGCCGTCTCTCTGTACGCGGTCGGAAGCGTTGCGCAAAATACGACGAATTCGCGGTACGGACGCTCGTTCGCGTTACCGAAGTGGCGCTTCCCTGTGCTCTGTGGCCGCTGTGCTGTGCTTACCGAATATACTCTGTGGTGCGATAACGCGTGGTTTTATTTTTAATACTCTAAAGAACGCTGGTGTATTACATACAGCCAATATAATGAATTTTTTGGTACAAAAACAATTGAGTTTATAACGCGTGATTTTTACGATACAGAACGCTACGCTGGTATATTGTATACGAATTTTAATAACTCGTGATTATACAGAACGCGATTGAACTCCAATTGATTGAATAGGAAAGGTTTTTAATTAAACTAATTATTCAAATCAACCGATGAATTTTTAAATACCTACAGAATCGATGTATTTATTGGTACAGAAATATATACCATTTTATTAACACGTGATTTTTTGGCACAGAACTCACGTTTCTTGTATAACAATTCATTTAATGAATAACTTTTATACAGAACCCTAACGTATTGTACGCTAACTGATTTAAGAGCTTGATTTTAGACACAGAAATAGATCCACTTATTAGCCACTAAACGGACTATTTGGCGGTACACATACATTTTAAGCTGCTTAATGATTTTAATAGACTTTCCTATACGATTTAAAATGTACCTATATAGTTTTGAACACCGATAGTCGATACAAAGATTGAGTGGATTCAGATGTAATAAACGGTAGATTGAGCGGACTATTCAGATGTAATAAACGGTAGATTGAGCGGACTATTCAGTTGTAAGACTCGATAGATTGAGCGGGCTATTCAGCTGTGAGACATGGTATCGGACTGGAGATGAAGACGTCCCTTGATTGCGAGCGGTCTGACGCCGCGGAGAGTGGCCGAGGTAGAATATCCTTCAGTGTTGACTCCCTGTTAGGAAGCAAGACAGAAACGACAAGAGACACACCAGATGCCAACAGCAACGATGCTGAAAGCGCTGTTGAGTCTGATGACAGCGATGTGGACATAGAAGATGTTGAGTCCTACATTGGGGATGAAAGAGACGATAGGGAAAGCAATAATGATGGTGAAGAAGTTGAGGGTAGGAGTGGGGTGGTGGTGCCTCAGCCGCTATTGCCGAGGCTGTACCAGGGACCCGCCCCACCAACTTGGCCCTTCGGTGCCTTCCCCTGGATGGCCCCGAACCCCATGTTCCGGACTGGATCGCCCAATGGTGAGTTATTTGATAATTCACATACGTGTATACCAGCTGTAAACCCGCGACTTTGCCCGTTTTGAATTCAGTTTCATTTTCGCAATAAAAAGTAGGCATTTTAATTAGAAATTTAATCAGTAGGTATTTTAAGCGTGAATACGTAACAGACACAATACATAGTACTATATATTTATTTATTTGTAACTACCTATTTTTATTTTTACGTATGACTATTAGGTAGTTTAGATTCGATATACCACACAACCTCTTCAAAAAGGTCATTAAATTTTAACATTAGTGATTAATTCTAAAGAGAAATAAATTAATTTAATTGACATTGACCGATTTGTATTTGAAATTGGTATGAAGTCAAATAGAATCACATTTTTAAAAAACGTCAAAAAATTTTCGCCGACGCACGAATTTTACAAACATTTTTCACCGTCTAATGCTTTGGTCTCTTGGCCGTCACACAATGCTGCGAATATTGGGAGTTAACATATCGAGCGACGTTCAGTTCCGCGGTCACTTGGATGAGAAGGCTAAGTTAGCCTCTAAAAAGCTTGGCGTCCTCAACCGGGCGAAGCAGTACGTCACGCCAGTCCGTCGCTTGCAACTGTATGAGGCGCAAATCCGGCCTCACATGGAGTACTGCAGTCACCTTTGGGCGGAGGCGCCTCAATATCAGCTGCTTCCATTTGACCGCATTCAACGTAGAGCGGCTCGAATGTTCGGCAACCAAGATCTTTCCGAACGGCTCGATCCTCTGACATTGCGGAGAGATGTGGCTTCATTGTGCATCTTTTACCGCATGTATTTTGGTGAGTGTTCCGAGGAATTGTTCGAAATAATACCAGCAGCTGCATTCCACCACAGGATATCTCGTCAAAATTTGAAATTCTACCCTCATCACCTCGATATCCTAAAGTCCACAACCGTGCGATTCTCTAGAAACTTCTTACCTCGCACAAATTCCCTGAGGAATCAGTTGCCAACTTCGGTATTTACGAACATATACGACTTAGGGACCTTTAAGAAAAGTGCATGTTCATTGTGCTCGTTTGACCCTTGTTATATAAAAAAAGACAGTTATCTCCATTTGGTGATTTTCTTTTTAAATAACAAGGTACGGGTTTAATGCGGTCGTCGAACTTTTAAGATAGATAGCAATTACATGTGCATTACATGTGCAATTGCGAGTAAAGTCTTAATAGCTCAACGCATATAGGGGGAAACAAAACGCACGTGGTGCATGATTAGCTAGCCTGTTCGATAATTGACGCAAAAAATAACCCAAATTAACGGCTGAGACGCTACAATGCGATGAGAATTTGGACCAATCTTTCACACGCCATAACACAACTCAAGGATACGCCAACTCTGTACGCAGAAGGCATTCAATCCTAAACTATCCGGACCCTCGCGCCTGTCCAAATATCATTAGAACAAAACAAACTTGTGACCCTCCGCATGTGACGCGATACGCCAATTACGGGTTCTGCAAGAATATTTCCTGTTGATGAAAAGCTAAACAAAATATCATTTTGCAAAGAGATAATCAAAAGGTTATAGAATACTAGAAATCGCCGTCTGGCCACAAATATATCTGTATAAATACACACATTTTTAGCATGACATTAACATACATACAGTCGTCATGTCCTCACTTTGACAGCATCTTATAGTAAAATGTATACAGGTGAGTGTAAATCGTTTCCTATTGGTGTGCGTGTGGTCTCATTTCAATAATTAAATATATTTTTGATGCATATTTTATGAAAATATTAGCATTCGCACACCCTACTCTATATAAACAATAATTATGCCAAATTTTATGCTCTTTTATCCGCGCAATTTTCGTAAAAAGAAACGGAAAATTTTTGCGTGACGTTTTATTGTATGGATATGCCGACATGAACCAGCTTATATTACTTTTCTTATATATATAGTTTTTAAATAAAATAATGGGCAGACGGGCAGGCGGTTCACCTAAGTGACTACCGACGCCCATGGACAATTTCAACACCAGAAGGCTCGCAAATGCGTTACCGACCTTTGAGATATGAGTTTGATCTTTTCTTGAAGGTCCCTAAACCATATCCGTTCGGAAATACCGAAGCTGGCAACTCATTCCACACAGATATTATGCGAGGCAAAAAGTTTACATAAATCACGCGACGAGTTAGTCGCTTCTCTCCCAAACGACAAAGATGTCATCGAGCTTGAGTCACGGCTTCAATTCCAATTCAAGGGACAAAGAGCCCATGGACATTTGCACCACCAGAAAGCTCGCATGCTCTCACAGACCATACGAAACGCGACGACAATACCATGTCTTAACGTGACAGCATTGCCACCAATTAACGCCGATCTTATGTGAGAAAGAGGTACTGGTACCCGTACGCACCGGCTCAATTCGGCCGTTGACCAAAAGGACTGCAAGCGTGACGCTATATCTAATTAGAAAGATAGGAGTAAAGGCCGAGAGAGAATAAAAGAATATAAACATAGATGGAAAAGAGAAAGAGGATGCGGATACAACTGGCACGGTCGGTATAGGGGGAGTAATAATAGCAGCTAGGGTAGTTTGGGGTTATTTGTACGTAGTGGATCTGACTAGTTATCGGACAGATGAAGAGGAAGATCCTCTGAACAATACTTGGAAATATCATGTCCTGTGCGTTTACCATAACTGTCTTTGATCTACTACAAAAATATGTTACAACATTTGCTTTTGACATCGTTTAACCTGGCTTAGAGATAAATTATGTTTTTTCATTTATTTGACCGTAATTCTTTCCGTTGTCCGTTCCGGTAGGGGACAAGGTAAATTTTTAAATTGGAATCAATTATGTAAAATTACTTCCACTATCCTGTATTTACAGCAACTTTTAGCGAGACTTTCTTATTGGTTATTTTTTCTTTCTAGCCGGGAGCCGGGAAATTTATTTCTATTAAGCCGGGAGTCTAGTACTAGTGTCGGCTTAAATCGTAGAGGATGTGGGGCGAGTTAAGGTAACCGACTGCCGATTGACGTCATCCCCGGAACCCCCACAATCTCTACAATCTCACAACTAGTATCACTGAGTGACATTAATCGGTATCCACTGTTTTGCGAAACACGAAGGTGAGTATTTTTTTGAAATCCAGCGTTACAATAGATTTCCCATCTAACCCCCGGCTGTGCTAAGTAATGCTTAACTTGTGATCAGCTCAAATGCTGGCTACTGATTGAGCTACGTAAATGTATTATTGGTTCTCGTACCATAATTTCAGACAGATCTAACGTAGTGATGAGCTGGGGTGGCCCGGTGATCTCTTTTCCACTGGGATTGACGACACGGATCTTAGGCTTGGCACCAGCCACTGACACCGTCACCTCTTCTACTGACTTATCTACGGGGATCTGAAATATGTTACACAATAATTGAGACATGATAAATGTCTTACGTCTGACGCCGGAGCCAGACATCAATATGTTTGTACATTTTTGTCCTTGAAGATTACAATGTTCATTACAAAGCTATGACTGGCGCCGGCATAATAATAGCATGATAATTTCTAAAAAAGTTTAACTTTGACAGTAAACTAAGAGTAGGTACAAGAATTTCTAGTTAAAGTTTACCAATTATCTGTTCTGTACCATACGGCGTCGTCCTAATAAAAGATGAATGCGCGATGCTATCGCACTTAGTTCGTAAGTACGTGCGATGAATCATATTGATGTCTAAAGGTGGGTTTAGACTTTAGACTAAACGAACATAGGGCTGGAACAATAGCATTCTTTTTTATTCTTTTAGTCTTAACGAAAACTCGTTCTTAGCGTTTCCACCAAATTATCAACCAGCAAAGACCTAGAAGAGGAACGTAGAAAGTGTTCTGTTTGCGTTCACAAAGAGTCTTTGTGAATGCAAATCGAACAACGAAACAGTGATTGATAGAATCAGGCGTTACTTTGCGGAAATCCATGACATGCATGAGAAACTAAACTACTTTGCTTTAATCAATTCCATATTCTAAAACATAACATCAAACAGAAAAAGTTACGACTAAATCGGAATGCAATGCCATGCAAACTGAACCAACATGCAAAACAATTTTTAAAATACGTCAAATGGTTTTTTCTACGATTTTTTGAAATGTTAGGGAATTTTTGGCCCATCTGTATATAGGTTTTTTAAAATATGTCACGTGACAAAGGGACAGAGTGTTGAATGAATGACGACCGACATCCATAGACAACTATTTTTTTTTTCTTAAAGACTTGGTGCCTTTAAGTCGGTCTCATAAACCATTCCCTAAAAGATACTGCTGAATGTAGGCCTCATCTTCTCTTAAATATGGCAATCGATACCTAAGGAGTAAACTTAAGGATCTTTGAAAATGTATTCATTACCTGCCAAATATAATTCCAGTAACAGATAACCACTTCTTTCTCTTTGAGGAATAAGCTTAGCAGGTCAAGAAAGAATTTTTGGCACTTTTCACGAGAAAATTATTTTTGATTAATGCAAAGATCTGTATCTTAACTTCTTATTAATATGCATTTTTGTAATATCACCTTTATATAATTATCTTTTGAATGTCAAATTTAAATTTCTGTGCCTAGTATATGGTATGGAATATCGCTTTCAAATTAATATAATTTATGTTCCACGTTTCAGTGATTTTATTAATTAAAGAATGCAGGAATGTCCAATCTTATTTGATTCTAAGGTTGTCGATGATAAATAACATATTAATCACAAAATAACCGATCAGTGAGGAAGCCTTTTCTACTTAGAAACAAAACAGTCCGGTAATGTCGTATGAAATTTCATTAATGCATTTCGCGTTAATTTAGTGCCGTCACATTCGCCCGGGCAGCAACATAACACTCGTGCATTAATGATTAACTTTCCGCTCAGTGCAATAATCTACTATTTATCGTAGATATAAAAAAACAATCATTAAACAAATAGTTATAATAGCTGTTAATAATAAAATGATGCGTTCGAGTGATTACTGCTGCTCACAGAGGGGTATAGAGTGCGTTCGAGTGATTACTGCTGCTCACAGAGAGGAGTTATAAAGTGCGTTCGAATGATGATTACTGCTGATTACCTGCAAACTATGTAGGAAAAGTATGTCCATTCACTTAAGGACCTCCCATGTTATTTGTTTCAATTCTTCCCCCCATACCGCTCTATAGGGGCCCTTTGGCCCAGTATAGTAAGGAATTCCTTGACGCGTCGTATTTCCTTTGTAAAGCATACAAAAGAGGTCACTATCTGCCGGTGAGGCCAAGAGGGCTAACAAAAGTCCAGTCAGAAAAAATCTCTAATGTTTTGCCCTAGATAATAAGGTGAAAAATTTTGCACTCTAACGCTGTCATTAGGAGTGCATCGCGTTCCGCTCCTTTTGCTCATTCGTTCTTTTTGCTTATTACGCTCATCAACGAACGGCTGCAGGTAACGCAACAAAATTAACGCTTAATGTGGTCGTAGTGATGTACTTCAGACGATAACGGTATTTTGTACTACTCGTACCTTCATGAATACATCCAAGTACTAACTCTTATATCGATGTACTTTACGTAGACGGTATATTTATATTTTTATCAAAGAACCACCGTATTTTTTGATTTTTTTTTAAAGAATATTAGGATTACATTTTAGGTATGTCTAATATTCCCTTATTATATTAGGAATGTGTGCGACAAAACCCCAGCGGTGGGGTTTGAACCTGGAATCCTGCGGATATCAGTCCATACCTTATACCGTTGAGCATGTGAGAAAGAGGTACTGGTACCCGGACGCGCCGGCCTAATTCGGCTACAAGCATGGCGCTACCTCTAATTAAGTTGGTTACAACCCCGAAAGGAGAGACTTGAAAATCAGCGGTAGCAATGGGAAAATATTACCCACTCCTATAAAAGCTGAGAGGTCACCTTTTTTGGGGAATCACATTGCACACACTTAAGTTATATAAATTAGTATATTTTATTACTTTATTATACATTAGTTACTTTTGTTGTATGTATGGTGTAAAGTTCAAAAATTACCGTTTGTCATTTAATTTCAAATTTTCCGTATCGATAGGACAAGCTAAAAACTCATTAGGAAAATTATTTTGTGCGAAATCGAACAATTGTGAGGTTATTTAACAAATATTTTTATCGCTTATCAGATACGGAACCCTTATATACATGTGTTGACACACTCTTGGCAATTGTTGTGTTCCAGAGTTTAAATCTTGTATATTTTGTGTACGCCCTTTTTGCATCCATTTTTTGACAAGGTCCTTACCAGGGTAAGATGTAATGTATGCCTAAACATCTAAAAATATCTATCCGTACATTCTATGTGTGTGCACACGAAAGCTATTTTTTATATCAAAAATATTTAAGATCCCTAAACGGGATTCTCCCGATACAATTAGGTAAAAAACTAATAAAATAAAATGGCCAAGAGCGTGTCAACAGGCTTATATTTAAGGGTTCCGTATCTGATACGCTATAAGCGTATTTGTTAAATAACTTCAAAAGTTGCAGTCCGATTTCGTTCAAAATAATTTTCCTAATGAGTTTTTAGCATGTTCCAGCAACATGGAAAATTTTAAGTCTCAATGTCTAATAGTTTGGAAATGCTAAGGGGAGACCACCTTACGGACAGAGACGTACGGACGGACGAACGGACGGACGGACAGAGCGAAATTATAAAGATTCCTTGTAGTACTACAGAAACCTAAAAAACCCGATGTTAAAGTCTTATTAAGTTAAGCTTGTTTCTGCTAATATTTTAAATGATAAAGGATGTTTATCGCTTTATCCCTATATTTGTCAAAGAACCAAAACAAGTGATTGATGATTGATACGAATGTTACGCAAAGACGTAGTTAAAATAGACCGAGCGACATTGCACAGTCGGTATAGATCTAGAATATAACCCCATAACTTCCTCTTAATGCTAGAACTTTAGTTTGCTTTATAGAAGCGACGTCACGAGTAAAAGATAACTCAAAGATAAGATTCCGAACGAATGATAAGTTTAAATGAATGAGTATTTGCTGTGTTAAAAGCCGCAGAGGCGTGCCGGAATGAAATATACCGCCCCTTAACAACTACCGATTCCAAAAGTAATTAATAACTCTTGAGATATTGACTAAGTACCTAATTCCAGCCGGTAAAAACAGACCTCTTTATATGCTTATCTTTTACTTACAGAAGCGGGGGTGGTGCTTTTTTGATGTGTATTTTTGGTTTGATGTTTTTATACATGCTTCTGGATATCTTCGAGGTTTATGACTCATTTTGGACGATTTTTTTTTTCAATTTATAGCAAGGATTAATTTATATTTTTTTAATGTTCAAAACCAATTTATTATAGAAGCCTATACCCAGCAGTGGGAACGAAAAGGCCTGTGGATGATAATGTCGAAATTATTTTAATTGACTGTAATTTTTTTGTATGAATGCATTCAATCAATACTTTGACTTCGCGAGAGTAATTAAAATTTAAAATAAATTTTATGGTTCCAGATACAAGAGGTCGTGCGATTTCGGAATTTTGAGGGTGGAATCAGATCGAATATTTCGTTAGAACATTCCCCATTATATAAGCGGTGAAAACCGCGTGAAACCCGCGGTGAAAACCGTGTTCGTGTTAAGCCCTCTGTACCGTTTGTCGTACAATTTAGAAAGTGGTAGTCCCAGAGTAATACGCACATAAAAAATTTAAAGAGACAAATAGAGCACCTCCTTTACGAGAAGTCGGTTTAAAATGTTTTGTACGATAAAGCAGAAATGTGGGGTAAATGGCCGAGTCCACACTAGTGTACGAATTTTTATTCTATCGTCAGCGCACGCAGGTGCATTAATTTATGTGTGATAAATAAAAATGGGTTCGAACACGTAGTAACATTTCGCCATCGAGACGGTTAAAACTTGGAATTTAAGTTTTAACCGTCCCGATGGCGACATGTCAATGGAATTTATAACAAAAATGAATGTGGACTGTGGAAGTGGTGAGTGAATTGTTATATCGCACTTTCACAATGTTTGAATAAACGTCTTTTCTTTCTTTCTTTCTCACTTTTAGGGTTCCGTAGTCCTGCAAAGAACTCAGTTTCGCATTGTCAGTCCGTGTACACCCGCAAGCTGATCCCGCCCTAAGATTTCCAAACTATTAGATGTACAGACTTTAAATTTTCCATGTTGATAGGACACCCTAAAAACTCTATAGAAAAACAATTTTAAGTGAAATCTGGTACCAACTTTTGAAGTTATTTAACTTAGATACGGAACATTTCTATATAAACGCTACTAGACACGCTCTTGGCCATTATATTTGCTTGTCAAAAACTGGGGGAAAGAGACATTAACAAAAAAAGGCTCCGACGAAACGCAAACAAACTCCTCCTTTTTGAAGTCGGTTAAAAATAGTCCGCTTTGATATCGCTAATCACTTTACTAATAACCTATATTAGTATCTCCTAATGATGTTCTTCTTTAGGAGTGACATGTGTGCTTGGTTATATTTTAGTAAAACGTCAGTGAAAGAAGAAATGCGTGGAAAACCGACTGGTTCAAATCGTATTAACACTGCCTATCTTCCGTGCATTTACAAATATTATATTGTAAATATGTAATAGTTAATAGGAAATCAGGTATGAGTGAATTAACTAATATTATCTGTATTAATACGTGGAGGGAAGACTTCTGGTAGCATTTTGTGTAAATTGTTCTGACCGGAGGGGTTTGTAATTTGGCACAATTGTAGTTTATATAGCCCAGGTGACAAACTGTAGTTGTGCATAATGTCAATATTTACACAAAACCAGACAGACACACACGCCCGCACACACGCGCGCACACACACTCTTTCTTTTCTTTTTAAATTAAATAAAACTTATCTACCATATAATTGTTTTGTGTTTCAAAAATAGCTTAAAGAATTATTTTTAGGTTTTGAAAGTGTTTTTTCTGGAAGTTCTACTCGTAAGGTTAAATATTCCACATGCGCTGAATATATTTCTCTTTAGAGTTTAATTTTTATTTTATATATATATTCTACAGTACAAGGCATTATCGCTTTATGCAAAATGAACCTCTAAAGATTTTGGTATTAAAAAAAAAACAATACTCTAAATTCATGGAAGCCGGAGGCGAGGCCAAAAATCCGTCGAGTTTTTTTTTTTAATTTGCTAAAAGTTTTTCGTCTTACCGAATCTGAATCCGTATCAGAGAAGAGGCGGCTTAATGACAGACAGACAACCTTTTGTTAATATTATTGAGAGCTTTTTATTGCAGAACTATCTTCATTCAACGACTTCTAAACTTAATGGACTACTTTGCAAATAAGTTTTTAGAAAGAATTTATGTACTCTGATTTTTAGGACAAAAGTTCGATGATGACGAATATCCAGATGCTGACGCCGAAGCTCTTACCACCGAAACTCCTGATGGCGAAACTTTAGTAAGACTAAATACTTAATTTTAATTGCTTCAACTAGTGGCTTGATCATATAAACTGATCTATTGCGACAATTCTAAATTTCATTTAATCGATACTTAGGGTTCCGAATCTCCAAAGGAAAAAGGAACCCTTATAGTTGTCAGTATGGCTGTCTGTTCATAAAGATACTTTTTCACTGGAACGTGTATATATAAAAAGTTATATTTAATAGCAAACACCTAGATCTGCTGTCCTATGAAGCTGTGAAAAAATCAAACCATCCAAGTGCTCACAATCAAAAGATATGGCCGTTTATATCACATTTTCAGTACATTTGCAATGGGAACCAAAACCAATAGGGTACTTCCCATTGACCTAGAATCATTAAATTTGGCAAGAAGCTATATCTTGTAGCACATATATAAAAAAAAATCCGTAAACGGAAATTTATTGTGGAATCAGTGACTGTTTGTTTAATAGTCGATTTGTTCGTCAAGACGTTTTTTCTCATAAACGTATAGAGATGTAAAGTTGAGATTAATACCAAATACTGAGGTTTATGATAATTTGAAGTTGTGAAAAAATCAAACCTCAAAATGTACTCTATAAAAAGATATGGTCATTCATGGTACATTTCCCATACTAATCCGTATCTATTGTAAATTACAGATCCCTTACCCCTTCATTGTCACCGAAGGTAAGTTAGTAAATAAAAATTACAATAATAAAATCACACAAAAGATAAGGTTTCTGAAATTATTCAATTTCCCAATTAAGCCATATTTGAAAGGAAATTAAGTTGATTCAACAAAGATTAACATATTTTCGAACTATCAAACAAATTTTAGGTTTTCTTAATACCATAAACAAAGCCAAATGTATTGTTATAAATAAATATAATGACTTAATCTTTAAATATTTCCGAAAGGCAAAAAACTGGTTCTATAATTCGGGCTAATTAATATAATCATAATTGCTCAAAAACCCATCAAATTTATTCTTATTCTCAATTAATTATAACCTTTATAATAATATTAATAACAACAATAATTTCTCTTAGGATCGATAATCTGGTCGACAGAAACAGGTAGTGGATCGAGCGAAATTACATCAGAAATCACTGATTTTGAAGATGAAACTATAGGTGCGTATTTTAAATATGTATTCTAACATTAATTTAAGTTTAAATATGTTATTTAACTACATATTTATATTCGTTTAAATAAATTGAAGAAAAACATTTGATGTATGTATGTAGACACAGTATAGATACTAGCGGCCCAAGCTAACGCTTTCCTGCCCGAACGTTGGGTTACTTACTTTTTATTACATTCTACTATCCTATAGGATAATGGGGTAGAAAGGGAAACGAGAACGGAGACAATTGTATACTATAGTCTACGTTCCCGTTTCCTTTCCCTTTCCCCGTTTCATTATTTTATCTTATCTCCGTATCATTACGTGTTACAACTTACAACTCTAAAGATTATTCGGGCGCACGCCAAAATAGCTCGCAGATATCAGAACTTTCACCTTTTTACATGACATTTATCGTTATATTTTGGACTATTCACACAATATCTTTATAATTTTCAGCCTATGTGTTAGTATCAGGCTGACACATAGGCTGAAAATTATAAAGATATTATTGTAGTATAAACTATATTATTGTAAAGTTGTATTAACATC
This sequence comes from Charaxes varanes, assembly GCA_024363005.1. NCBI lineage: Eukaryota > Metazoa > Arthropoda > Insecta > Lepidoptera > Nymphalidae > Charaxes > Charaxes varanes. The sequence goes on along the minus strand of JANCMC010046647.1, from coordinate 1,756,844 downwards.
TATTTAGTAGTTTTTCTGTGAAAAAGCGTCACACATACATCCAGACATCTATACATCCATACATCCATGTGTACAAAGCGTTTATAGTATTCGTACGATATCGTGTACAATCTCACCTTTTACTTTAATTTATTTATTGTTATATACAGCAGAATCCACAGAAAGCACTACAATGGACACTGAATCAACAGAGACTTCCGAAACAGAGTTGAGTTCAACAGAACCTACAAAAGAAACTGAATCGACAGATATCACCCCTGTTACAGATGGTATGGGTTTTCATTTAAAATATCATATTATTCTTTTTCTAATATACTTACTTTCATGATAAAATAAACAATATAATACAGTACATGATTCTAGACTCCCCAGGGATTTCGTCGGCTTTTTTTTAACATACAATTTTTTTTACCATTTTTTAAAACTGAATACTGTATAATATCATTATTACTATCTATCCTAATTCGATTTAAAATCAGAAACAAATGTATTTAATATTTTTACATTAAAACCGCAATGTAAATAAATTTTAAAAGTACGTGACAGGGGTAGCGCAGTTAAGTCGTTGACTTGTTTTGCGCGTCAACATTTTGCTGACGATTGCTTCCCAATGTTCACGATACATTGCGCGCTCAAAGATGGAATGATGATGGCGATATCTGTAACCTATCATTTCTGCGATAAATGATATTTGTAATTTTATTTAGGACATTAAATGTCCCTTACACTATGTTTATATTACACGTTGAATTACTATAAATTAAACTAAAGTAAACTTTAAAAAATACATTAATACCATTTTAAAAGCAACTGAAATTATTTTTCTTCTTCCCTTTTTCTGTAGAAAACGCCGTTGTTTTAAAGGCTTAAATTCAGAGATGTTTTAAGTTATTCAAATGGGTAAATTCTAAGTAGTCTAAATTTTTCTGTTTTAATTATAGCTACAGTTGGCACTACCCTTGCTAGCGGTACTGATACTGGCACCGAAACTACAACAATTGAACCTACAGAAGAGACAGAGACCGACTTTGAAACTGAAGGTAATTAAGTGAAGACACCGTATTTGTCGTCAAGAAACTTGATAAAACTACAAAATTAAAATATAAGCAGATTTCCTTACAGTTTATTTATCTGCATCTTGCTATGCGCTGTGTTTAGTGCATTTTTATACAATTTTAGGGATTTTATTTTTATGCTCAATTATTATGTTATAAATAAAGAAACATATACATATTTCAAAAAAATATTTAGCTGTCAATAAAAATCTCAAGCAGATAGACAGCTAATATGTGTATGCATTTGGGGCACGAGATACAAAATACATTATGGTTTGTGTAAATAAAGCACGAAATTTATCCTTAACTTCAATGGCGAGGAATACTATAGTGGTATTTTACTTAAACCAAACTATAATTTACTAAGGTTGTTTATGATATGTACGTACATTTAATTACAGTTATTTCCACAGAAAGCAGTGAAACTGATAGTTCAACAGACATTGTAACAACTGATACTGTAGAGGAAGAAATGTCAGGTACAACAGGTTTAACAAAAGAAACCGACGAGTCTTCGATTCCGTCATCGACTGGAGGTAATGTCTTTTGTTGTCATACGAGCCGAATTTAATATTAAAATTCTGAGCCACAATAAACTGACTCCAAAACCTAGTATGTTTTTTTTAAACTTCGTATTTTTAAATAAATTTTATTTTTTTCTGTTGATACAGATACGTCCAGTTCAATAATTACTGAGGAATCATCGGATGATTCTCTTCTTTCAACTACATTATATACCACTGAAATTAGTGAAACAACTTCAGCAAAAACTGAAAGTATTAATACGGAAGCAATAACAGACACAACAGAATCTAGCACTATAAAGGGGACTGAATCTGAAATAAATACTGAAATAACAACAGAGTCTGAAACAGAAACAACAGAAGCAGAAACTAAAACAACTGAATCTGACACGGAAACAACAGAATCTGACACTAAAACAACAAAATCTGAAACGGAAACAACAGAACTTGAAACGGTAACAACGGAATCTGAAACTAAAACAACAGAAGCAGAAACAAAAACAACAGGATCTGAAACAGAAACAACAGAATCTGAAACAGAAATAACAGAATCTGAAACTAAAACAACAGAACCTGAAACGAAAACAACAGAATCTGAAACAAAAACCACAGAATCTGAAACAGAAACAACAGATTCAGAAACGAAAACAACAGAATCTGAAACTAAAACAACAGAATCTGAAACGGAAACGACAGAATCTGAAACGGAAACAACAGAACTTGAATCTGTAACAACAGAATTTGAAACGACAACCACAGAACCTGAAACGAAAACGACAGAATTAGAAACGAAAACAACTGAATCTGAAACAAAACCTACAGAATCTGAAACGAAATCAACTGAATCTGAAACTAAAACAACAGAACGTGAAACAATAACAACTGAATCTGAAGATAAAACAACAGAATCTGAAACAGAAACAACAGAATCTGAAACGATAACGGCTGAATCTGAAACGAAAATGACTGAATCTGAAACCAAAACAACAGAATTAGAAACGAAAACAACAGAACCTGAAAGCAAAACAACAGAATTTGAAACGAAATCAACAGAATCTGAAACCAAAATAACAGAACCTGAAACCAAAACAACAGAAGCAGAAACAAAAACAACTGAATCTGACACAGAAACAACAGAATCTAAATCAGAATCTACAGAATCTGAAACGATAACGACTGAATCTGAAACGAAAACGACTGAATCTGAAACCAAAACAACAGAATTAGAAACAAAATCAACAGAATCAGAAACGAAAACAACAGAATCTGAAACGGAAACTACCGATTCTGATGTTTTTACTTCATCAGAAACCAGCAGAGCAGAAACTTCTGAATCTACATCCAAAATTTCTACAGATACAACACAAACCACTGAAACAAATTTAATAAGTACTACTCTTGATATAAGTCCTACCGATTCATCAACAACTACAGGTATTAGTACAACAGATACAACCGAAATAGAAATAACAGCATATAGTACGACAGAAAGCAGTGAATCTGGCTTAACCTTAACAACAGAAATAAGCTCAACAGAGGCCACTACTTTGAGCGAAACAACATCTGCGGAACTTTCTAGTGCTACACCCGAAATTACTTCGGAAGTTTCAACAGCTAAAACTGCATTCACTGATATAAGTTCAACCGCGACTACTGGAACATACACATGTAATTATTTTGTCAATATGACTACTTGTTACCACATCTTGTTATTAGTTTTCAGCAAAATACTTAAATACATTTTTATATTTTACAGTACCCTGGACTACTACTACGCAGAAACCTGTGTGTAAGCGAAAGAAAAAGAAATGCATTAGGACTAAATTTGGATGTTGTCCAGACAAGAAAACGCCTGCTACTGGGCCATTTGATGAAGGTGCATACTAAATATTTTAATTAATATTTTACACAAATTAACTACTCTAGAATAATAATCTAAATATTTTATAATTAACACGATACAAGTCTGTAATATAACCAAAAATATAATAGTAACTGGTAAGAAGATATATTATAACATAATTGGTTGATAATATTCTTGGTACACAATATTAAATTGATGATTGCAAAGTATAACTCTATAAGGAAAATCAGTAAAATAATTTTAAATGAAAATACTTAAAAAGGGTAAATTTTCACATCTTTTTAGGTTGTCCTAATCCGAAGACATGCAAAGATTCTCGATTTGGTTGTTGTTCCGATGGTGTATCTCCCGCTGAAGGTCACCATGGAAAAGGTTGTCCACTTCCACTTTGTAACCTCTCTTTATATGGCTGCTGCAAGTCAGATAACATTACAGCAGCAGAAGGTAATGACCAAGAGGGCTGTCCACCACCGCCGGCTCCTTGTTTATCTTCTAAGTAAGTAAAATATTAAAAAAAATACATATAAAAATATATAAGAGCAGAAATATTTTATATATATATAGAAAGTCATCACGATAAGAGGCAACCAGAGGATGGTTCTGGTCATGACTACTCGGAAAAAAAGAAATAAAAGATATCTCCCTGTTTTTATTCACCATCATCATCACCTACAGCTCTTTCTCTTCCACTGCGGGGTATAGGTGTCTTCCTGCTTTTACCACTCTTTAGGTCTTGAGCCTATCCGGACCAGGTTTGTTATGACGTCGACTCGACTCACGGAAGAATTAGTTATACAACAAAATGACTAGTTTACGGTAATTGATGTATCAGTAACAATGACACTTAGCACTTGTGGACAAACAGAAGCGATACTTCTAGACATCGAAGCGAGAACTAAATATGCAAATAATTCAGACGCATTGTTTGAACATACCTACTGTGTTTTTAAACCGGCTATATAATTTCAGCCTTGCGTGCAGCCTTCTATGGTCTCTGTTTCGTCTTTATCAACAATTGAAGGATTGACGTCACTTGATACTTGAAACCTTTAAGCGGTTCATAAGTCAACAATATGACATATTTTTTGGTCGCTGGGAAATGATTTTACGTACTGCCCTGCTCGCAAATGATCCCATAATCTTACACTAGCGAACGAAAGTGTGGAGCTCACTAGCTCTGCTAGAATACCCACCAGAACCCAGCGGGGCTGTCGTCATCCACTGGATAAGGCACTAGAGGCGCTCTGGCACGTACTTTCTTGATGCCCTGGATGAAATATATACGCTTATGGGTTCAAGGCTACGTCTCTTTTCTCCCGTTATTCTTCTTCTCGTGGGAGGAGCCTCAGGTGCGTTCTCCCTCTATCTCTTTCATATGTTTCCTTTAGTGACATGACACTTTCACTGAAGGAAACAACAGCCCGCCATCTTGACGAGCATTACTTTGATAAAGCTCGCAAGCGAGAGGTCCCCGCCGAACAGCGACATCAGTTAGATGTCCAGGCAGGACAATTTACCACAGTATGGTGTACCGTGTCCACGGGAAAGCAGGAGATTTTTCTCGTCTTGCAATCTGGTGCAGTTACTTACAACAAAGCAGTGGGATCCGATTAATGTCACTTTGAGATATTAGTCGTAAGGTTGTAGAGATCGTGGGGGTTCCGAGGATGTCATCAGATGGCAAACGGACATCTTAACTTACCTCATAGCCACATGCTCTACAATCTAATCGGACCTTGGTATTAGACCAGGATAACGAAGGAGAAGACGGAAGATATAACAAAAATTCTTAGTTTTACTGCTTTTACTAAATTTTTAAAATTTAATGATATATTTTTCGTACTTGTTTACTTATTTACAGATAATTTAGTACTGTATTTTAAATGTACACCTGTTATGAGTCATTTGAACGTATATATTGTCTGTTTCGTTTTTATCATCAATGAAAAACTCGATGTTACTTGATACTTGAATGATTAACATGGGATTAAAAAAAACAACATAATGTGGTTGGGATGGTTTGGATTCGTTGGGTTAGTTCAATGAATTGAACTGTCTTTAGGAATAATATTGTAGATTTTTTCGTTTATCTACTATTAGTGGTTCTATTGAGTTGAAAATACTACTTATCTGCCTGTAAGCATAACAGGAAAATTTGTAGATAAACAAAAACTTTCTTCTGAACTTCTGAGAATAAACGTTCTAGGTTTAAATTCCCAATTGATAACCCGTTTATCATCATTGTTACTGTCTGTATTATTGTTGGCAGTCACTCATATAGCGCGATCTTTGGTTTTAAGAGACTAGTTTCTTAGCACTCCATGGATTCACAGTGCGGGTGCCATTTTTGACTATCTCGTTAATCAGATTAACCTACTTCTTTGTGTATATGGTTGTCCTTAACAAGGGCCTTTTTTAATTTACCTTTGAAGTCTATCTTCAGGTATTTCGCTGGTTGGGTACCTCGCTTCCACTTCTCCTGCATATGATTTGAATATTGTATGACCATTATGAGATTTTGTTTGATACACTATGAGCAGGCAACAAGTAGCTACCGATGTCGATCGAACGATCGTACGATCGAAGTGCCTACCGATGTCCATGGACTTAATGTCATTTCGGCTTCGAAAATTACCTCATTTTGGCTTCAAAAATATAAGGCCTAACCACATGGCTAAATATATCTACAGTTTTGTCACTGAAACGCCAAGATGAAGAAGAATGTTATTAAATTATCAATAAAAGTAAAAGACTAGTTCACGGGGCCACTAATTGAGTACTAACTATTACTGAAATATTTAAGATAAAAGCGTGAAAATTTAAAATATCGGAGCTAATTGGACACTAAGCTTGTGTTATGAGTGGTTGCCATCAGCCATATTCGTGGTGTCTTATACTGAGTTCAGTCTACTCCTTCCATTTCTGATACACCAAGGTCATATTAATTTCAACTAAGGCTCTGTTTATGCAAAAATAACCACTACCTAAGCCTCTACTTGAAGCCTATGATATTAGTTTAAACACATATGTACTACAAGACAATTGTCTTTAAAAAGTTTCAAAGCGATCTCTATCGGAGTAAGAGAGTCGTTTAAAAATAAAACGTCTTTGTAAGGTTGCGCTGCACAAAAATTTTGAGGAAAAATATCGAATATGCAGCCGACTATAAATCCGATTTAAATGCAAAGCTTTGAAAACGAGCCGCTTTGTTTAAGCCCAGCGACACATTTGACCCATCTTTTTTTCAAGAATACTACGAATACTTTAGATGAGTGGTTGAACCAATCAGATATGATGTGCGTGATCAAGTCTTGACAGCAGGATAGCGGGCAGGGATATTTATGAATGTAATATCTTTATATATATAATTCTACTGTACGGGTGTATGTCACTAAAGTCCTCTTAAACGGCTGGTCGGACTTGAATGATTTTTTTGTGTGCGTTTGGGTCGGAACTATATGGTTTAGGTTTACAAATGGCATTACAGCCCGGCAGATGGCGCCGCAGTCGGTATCCAAGTTATCTTTTCATCGCTTTTTACGTTCGGACAGGACAACTTCTGCCGATTCCGCTAGTATTTAAGAGATATCAAAATATAGGAGGTGATCAATGAAACACCCTTATATAATTCTCTATGTAGTACCACTTTCAAAATATCGCTGATAAGACATGCTCCTTTTGAGATATCACACACATAAGAATATTAATGTATGAATGTCTATCTTCTTCCTAGCGTTATCCTGGTTAACTAGGGTCCTCTTAGATTGTAGAGGATGTTAGCTTATCGTCACACGTCATCCTCGGAACACCACGATGATAACAACCTTACGACTAATATCACAAAGTTATGTTAATCGGGTCCCACTGTTTTAAGAGCCTTCCAAAATACGGAGGCGGTCGGATATCTAATATAAACCAGTGCTAAAATGGGTCACCCATCTATCACCCGGTCGCAGCAAGAGCAACTGAAACTAGCGATCGACTCAAATGCCGACCACTGACTAGGTCACGACCTCCTCAATATTAATGTATTTAATTAATATATCAAAAAATATACAGTAAAGTGTGGATGAAGCTTTACAAAAGTTTATTGGTTTTTCGGTTCAACGTAAACTACCGAACGTTTCCGGCTCTATCTAATCCTTTTATAAGCGAACCTCATTTTGTAAGGCTGTGTATATAAATACACAGAGTTATCTTAGATATCTTACTTACATATTAAACTAAATGTGCCCGCCACTTCATTCACGTCAAATTAGGTAAAAAAGTCAAATTTTAACGGGATGATATATACGTTGCCGGCCTTTGAGATATGAGTATGCTCTTTTCTTGAAGGTCCCTAAGTCGTATCCGTTCGGAAATACCGAAGCAGGCAACGGATTCCACAAGGGAATTGTGCGAGGTAAGAAATTCCTAGAGAATCGCACGGTTCTGGACTTGAGGACATCGATGTGATGCGGGTGGATTTTCATATTTTGACGAGATGTCCTGTGGAAGAATGCAGCTGCCGATATTAGGTCGAACAATTTACTCTTGTTTCTTCCACTTGTCTATTACTCTTCCTTTTGTCTCTTCTTATACCTGGCTCTTGTCTCTTCATCTTGTCTCATTATTAAGCAATTTCTACCGCCACCGGGTGATAGATAGGTGACCCATTTTAACACTGGTTTTCAAATATCCGACCTCCTCTGTCTTTCGGAAGGCACGTAAAAGAATAGGTTATGATGTTACTGAGTGATATTAGTCGCAAGATTGTGGGGGTTCCAGGAATAACCTCAGACGGCAGTTGGTCACCTTAATTCGGCTCACAGCCGCTCCCTCTGCACTTTAAGCGGACCCTACTACAAGACTGGGTGGATCTAGGTAGAAGAAGATTTTGTTTAAAATGCAAAGTCACAAATCTTCAATATATGTTACCTACATATCACACGCTTACGTATACTGACTGATTACGTTTTAGGCCTTGATAACACAAGCAGCAACGTTTCAATATCCTCTATCAACCAACTAAAAACTATTTATAAATCTCTATCCCACGCTGAGATATACCGATTTTTGTCTTTTTAACTGAAATAGGTTAGCAGTATAGTGTGTTTGCAGCTGTGTGTGCTACTGGTTAGTGTTCTTTGGTGGCGGATTCGGTGGTGTAACTTTCTGGTTGCAGCATAGCACCGATTTTCCCACATATTCATTCGCAGTTTTAAGCAAAGTAGTTTAGGATTTCAGGCATGTCATGGATTTCCGCAAAGTAACGCTTGATTCTATCAATTAACGTCTGCCGAGTTATATATATAGTTTATTACAATGTTACAAGATAAAGCAATCTTTACTTATTGAAATAATAATGATTAAGTTAGATTAACAAATTGTATCAATATCTGTGGAATCAGTTGCCAGCTTCGGTATTTCCGACCGGATACGACTTAGGGACCTCCAAGTAAAGAGCATGCTCATATCTCAAAGGCCGGCATCTGCGAGCCCTCTGGTGTTGCAGTTGTCTATGTAGGTAGTTACTTACGTGACTGCCTGCCCGTTTGCCCCTTGTTTTATAAAAAAAAAATAGTTTCTGATGTGGCAGAATAATTTGACCCTAATATTAGGTATACTTTAAGGTATGCCTATGCAAAACTTAAAACCTCATTGTAATATAACCGTTTCGGTGTAATATAACAAAGGCGGTCCGGACCCTCCATTTAAATTTCTGAATCGCGGTTGGGCATTATTGTACAGAATTTTCTATGTAACTATTCCAGAGCTCCCTAGCCGTGCGTATGTAATTAAAATAAACATTAGGGGCTTTAATGTTTAATTATTTAATATGTATCGTTGAATTATTAACGAAATATATTTTATTCTGTACACTTACACTTCTTCTTAGCGTTTCGTTGGCAAGCACTAAATCGTGTCGGCCCAGAACTTAGCCACGTCAACTGCGTTATGAGTGGCAGCCATCAAGTCCTCTTGCGTGCAGGTATTGGGGCACGCAGGGCACGATATAAGATGGCTCATTGTTTGAGTTGCACCGCACAAACAGCTCAGATTCATATCATTTGTGCCGGCGGGCCTGCGTCTGCCACTACTGCCAATACCGTCCTCCTGTAGCGCCGAATGCAGACCCGTATGGCTCACTCGGGACTTCAATCGCGAATAGCACCATGGAGAATAGTGAAACCTGACTGTAACGTGACGTGCCGTGACGCGCGTGACAGACGTGCGTCGTCTCGTAGTAATCGTTTGAGTATAAGTACGTATAGTTATGATGTATATAATTGTATATACTAGTGATGTGCCGCTGCTGTACTTACGCACAGTGTTCCGTACTGTATATGTGTAATTATTTCTCAACTAGTCGATAAGATTTTGACATTATTTTTTAAATTTGTTTATCGAATTCAGATGAAATCTATTTCGTTAACTGAAATGTAATATTGCTATTTTTAAGATTGTGACATGTTCATTTACCTAGCTAATTCTGTTTTCTATATACTTGCCTGCGCTCCTCAGTGGAAGAGGAATTTCCCCACAAATGCCGCATACTGAACCCTCGGCAGTAGTCTGAGCGGAGATGAACTTTTGGCAGGGTCTTTATTGAGACACGAAAAGCAACCAGACAGTTACACCTGAAGATACCTGGATGTTAGTATCTCTATACAGCCCTCTGGCTGACTTGAAGATAGCGTCTTAATTGACCCTAAATTTTTTAAGTAAAACTTTTTTCTTCTCTCGTAGCTAGTACCTGAAAAATGTATAATATATGTTCGTCAGTAATTCGTTTGCGAATTTGCTTTGATTCTTTCTTAATTTTATTCCATTATTGAACAATTTTTTAAATGTATATTTTGGTCAAAACATTGAACATTCTAACTTTAAAGTGAATAAAATTGTAAATTCATTTTAAAGTATATATATATATATATACACGTACATATAGATGGAGCTAAAGAAGTTTTACTTCATTTGTGTGGCCAAAAGAACGCTCGTTTTATAAATACCCATATACACATGCAGGGGCTCGGTCCAGTACAAAATAGTTGAATACTCTACGAGGGCTTCAGTGTGCCGCAGTTGTATATAATGTTGCGCCATGGGAAGGTGAATTGATGATGTATTAATTATGCAAAAGTGGACCTTTTATACTTTTATATACACAAAAAGTCTAATACCCAAAAGTATGAAATACTGCCTCGACTTAAGACAACAATATAGCGCGTTCAGTCTAAAAGTGCACGCCCCTCCACCGAGTTGGCAAAGCTTGCTTGTGAGAAGGGCAGCGCTTTTATTTTAAACTCAACCGCGCGCTGCAAGGTCACCTGAACGCCAATGATATTAACGAGCTTGGGTGTATTATATCTATACATTAATGTGCCTGTAGAGGTGAATATTTTGGAAGGCCGTGCACTTTTAGACTGTACGCACTCTGCCTCTATTACGTGTTCCATTATACAGGTATCTGTATGTTGTACATACATTGGTGTTGTGTGGTATGGGTGTGTTGTATTATATGTTATTAAGTGTGTGTAAGAGTGCTCGTTACGAACAAACCAAACAAATAAATGGAATATTTTGTACATTTTTGAAGTTTTATTTGAACCCTACTTCTACTTCCTAGCGTTATCCAGGTTAAGTACCAGGGTCCGCTTAGATTGCAGAGGATTTGGCTGTGGGGCGAGTGATGACAAGATGACCGATTGCCATCTGACGTCGTCCTCGGAACCCCCATGATCTCTACAACCTTACTATTAATATCACAAAGTGACATTAATCGGGTCCCACTGTTTTACGTGCCTTCCAAAACACGAAGGAGGTCGGATATCATTAAGTGACTACCGAAGCCCATGGACAACTGCAACACCAGGGGGATCGCAGTTGCGTTGCCGGCCTTTGAGAAATGAGTATACTCTTTTCGTGAAGGTCCCTAAGTCGTATCCGTTTCCTGCGACTTTGCTCGCATAAAATTAAACTTAACCCTAAACCTTTTTAATCTGGCGCTATCGCAATATCTATTCATAGCGGATTACTACTAACTATAAACGCCTTGTTAAATTTGATCTTTATACGTCCCGTGGTTTTCGAGATTTGAGTTCACCCTTTCCCCCTTCCTTGTCACAGATTGTCACATTTCCTATGGCCCCTCCCCCTTGGTGTGACGTCACAAATTTCCCTATTTTATGCATGTATTAAATAAAAATAAAAGTAAACACCAGTTTAATTTCTTTTTTCAATTTTCTTTTGTTTATTTTTTTCAATTTTGACATGTGACATCACAAAGCTTTTTTCACCCCTCCCCTGTCTGTCACTGTAATGTCACAATGTGTAATGTCACATTTCAGTGACGCACTCCCCCTCCCCCCTTACGTGTGACGTAGTTTATGGATGACCCCTTTCGTGTTAGATGACGTTTCCCTTTTATATATATATTATGAGGGTTATGTATTGTGAAAGTAGTTTAATCATTCGTTGTAACAGATAATTATAAAAAGAAGGAACGAATGAATGTCATTATCATAGTTGTTGTAATGAACGTTTTTGACGACGATAACTCAGTCGCTTCTTAACCGAGGTAGCGAAAGGTTGTGTGACAAATGAACTTCTTGAAGTCAAGTCCGTTTTTAATACGCCAGTTCACGTGCCTAGAAAGGGTATTTACAGTTCATTCTATATTCCTTCATGTAAGAGTAATTTAGAACATTACGCTGCTATTCCAAGGACAATACAATATACTCTCAAAGCAAAATTCTGACATAGATATATTTTCACCTAAACTATTAATTTATAAGAAGTGTGTCATTAAGGAATTACATTCTTTTAATTCTGTAAAATATTGATGCTTTATTTTATATTTTCATTGTAGTTTCCATTATGCTCCTATGCTGTGGTCTCCTGTAATTGAAGAAGCACACAGGTTTTTCTGTGTGATTGTGATTTTGTATGTAATGTGTGTATCCTTTGTTGGAGGTCCTCAATAATAAAATAAAATAATAGTGTGGTTTCATTGCCGAGATAAAATGTTTGACTCTTTTCAGTGTAAAAAACACCAGCTGAATTAAGTAACTCCTGTTTGGGGTGAGATAAAAAAGCCTTTATAGTACATAAACTGTAGGCATTTATTTCCACTGGCTCCAAACAAAATTAAGCAATAAACCAAAGGAAGTGATTAAGGGTATAAATCGCGCAGACAGGACAGGACGGTCGAGGAGCCATTGATATAATTTATTATGTTCAGCATGGCGGGTTTTTTACGACGATAATTTGGCGCGTTAATCGAGTTTATAATGGCTTTGTGAATAATTTACTTTATTACTGCGAAATAATCTTATAGCCTTTACTTTTGATTAACCAATTTCCGGACACTGGAGCCACTGGCAACAATGAGAGCAGAACTCACAGAAGAAGACTAGCATTAAATATAACACTACTTACAAACGTATTGGCATCACAAATATTACTTGCAGAAGCACTGGCGGCACTGGCAAAACTGTTACTGGCACTTTGCGAAATTTATTGACTGGCCCGTTGGTGCAGTGGCAGTGACCCTGCCTTCTGCTCCGGGGTCGTGGGTTCGATTCCCGCCTCGAGGCCAAATAACACTCCGTAACAATAATCCATGCCCATGTGAGTCTACGTGCTTACCAAGATACGGAGGATATCGGATGTTTGAAAACAAGTGTTAGAATGGCTCACCCACCTGTCACCCAGCCGCGGTAACAACCGCTTAACCTAGCCATCAACTCAAATGCCGGCCACTGATTATGCTTCGATCATCTCCTTAAATAATAGAATGGAAGAATGGTACAATAAAGGTAATACTTTTTCCTTGAATCCATTTGTAGTTTGGCACAAAAAGCTACGTCTTTTCAATGAACACAAAACTTTTGTCTTTCAAAAGCTTACAAACGACTCATTTCGGGCCCCATTATTAGTGGAGGTGTAAGCTGGGTTACTATCCAACAGTAGAACAAACTAATTACTCGTTTAGACTATTTACTTTAGCACCGTAATTGGCTCCGAGCTTCAGACCCCGCTACATTAAACATAGCTTTACACAGATATACTACAACGGGATTAATGCTTAGAGTAAAATAGATCGATATTTTAAAATAGCAAAATGCAATATGTTACAATGACAAAATGCGATATTTTACAATTACAAAATGAGATATTTTACTAGTACAAAATGTGATATTGTACAATTACAAAATGCGATATTTTACAATATCAAAATGCGATATTTTACAATTACAAAATGAGATATTTGACGATTACAAAATACGATATTTTACAATTACAAATGCGATATTTTGCAATTACAAAATGCAATATGTTACAATGACAAAATAAGATAAAAAAATCATTCAAAATTTATTTTATATCAATCACAGATGTCTAGAATACAAGAGGATATTTGAATCAGTCGCCAGCGTTTGAGTCGATTGCTAGGTTAAGTAGCAGTCATCGCGGCAGAGTGGTAGATGGTTAACTAATTCTAATACTGGTTTTCAAATATTCGACCCCCTCCCTGTTTCGGAAGACAAGTAAAACAGTGGGTGCCGATTAATGTCGCTGACTGATATTAGTAGTGAGGTAACGGAAAAGTATAAGTTTGCACGATACCTTACTGGAAAGTGTAAATGTGCACGTTACCTTACGGGAAATTGTAAATCTGCACGATACGTGACGGGAAAGTATAAGTGTGCACGATATCTTACTGGAAAGTGTAAATGTGCACGATATCTTATGGGAAAGTGTAATTGTGCACGATACCTTACGGAAAAGTATTAGTGTGCACGATACCTTACGAGGAAACTGTAAGTGTGCACGATAGCTAACAGAAAATTGTAAGTGGTCACGATACCTTTTGAAAAAGTGTAGTATGCACGATACCTTACGGATAACTGTAAGTGTGCGCGATACCGTACAAAAAGTGTAAGTCTGCATGATGCCTTACGGATAAGTGTAAATGTGCACAAATACGAAATGAGCTTTGGTGTTTCCGTAAGGTATCGACAACAGTCTGGCTTGTTTATAACTTGACTATATACATCCTATTTATAAAAGAAAATGATAAAAATTCCAAATTACTAATATCTTGTTTTTCTAGTACATCTTTTTTGCGCATATTATATATAACGTACAGTTTTAAAATAACCGCAAGCGACCAGGACGACTCATGATTTTCAATTCTTCTATTCACAAATTACAAAATTTTCGCAATTATAACTCGCCGGACACACCTTCCCGGAGCTATCTCAAGGCTCTTGGAATGCAAGTTCTACAATAAGCCCTCATTGGCACGAGAGCTTTTTTAACGCGCGTTAAAAAAGCGTTCAAAAAGAACATATTAAACTATGACGACCACTTAATAAAAAAAACAATGCTTGACTCCAGTGGGCAGTGACCCTGCCTTCTGCTCCGGGGGTCGTGAATTCGATTCCCACATCGAGTCTGGGTGTATTATCCATATGTATGTAATTATATATTTCTAAAAAAAATATATATATTTGTGTATAACAGGCGTCTGTTATCTATAACACAGGCATTAAGTTGTCTACCTTAGAAACACACGTCCTTCATATAGTCCTGTATATATATTTATTTATATTTATCTTCACTCGCCCCACAGCCACATCCTCTGCAATTCAAGTGGACCCTGGAACCAGGTTAGGGTTATGCTATGTAAAAGAAAGTAACGGAAACACAATAACGCTCGCGGTTTCGCAATGGATTACAATAATGAAATATATCAGTAATTTACACCTGAGGGTTGGGAGAGGCGCGTAAATCTGACGATCAACAATTACAGCTGATGCCGCGCCGAGTTCAGAACACAATCACGACTGCTCCGCCTTATTCTTCACTCAGCATCAGATTGCTTGCCCCAAGTCATAAGAGACTTCCTGTCTATTTCTTTTTCTGAACGTGTAATGCTGTTGGTCAGAGTGACCTTCATAAGGGCAAAGGATGGGAGGCTTGGAGCGAGCTGAGGCTCAGCCGTTCGCGACGCCCTGTTTGGGGCTTCCGATCGAGGTGCCTCCTGTGAGGCCGAGTCCGCGGATACCGTATGTGGAGGACCTCTTGTCTATGTTTGTTTTTGTAAAATACTTTTTGGTTTATCTAATATTATCTTTTTATCCTTGAACTATGCTACTTATTTAAATATTAACAATGAAGGAAAAACTGTCGGTATCATTTAACGAAAATTGTGCGAACACTGGGTTGTACGAAATTTGGCTCAATTATAGATTACTAGCTGTGCCCGCAAGTTCGTTCGCGTAAAAAAAGGTAGAAAAATATCATCAGGGATAATGTAGGATTCAATTTTACCTTCCTCGATAAATGGACTATCTAATACTGAAAGAATTTTTCAAATTAGACCAGTAGTTCCTGAGATATGCGCGTTCAAGCAAACAAAAAAACAAGCTCTTCTTATTAGTAGAGATATAGAGGAGAGTATGCTAAATGATTTAAACCCACATGTAAACATTTAAGCATAAGATGGCGTCAAAACGTAGTCATGGCGACCGTATATATGCTAATTATAACAATGTCTTTGTAAAAGTAAATTGTGCCCAAATTTCAACCGATCTTTAGTTATATCAAACGGCCTTATTTCTGCTCATGACTCATAAAGGCATCATTCTTGTATCACTGGTCCTTTAATATTTTAGTGATAAATAACACATTACATACCTCCGTTGGTGGCAATGCAATCGAATTCTAGACTAGAGAAGAACTAAATTCAATTCAATTCTAGACTAAACTAATACTTGGTGCTAAGATAACGACATAGAATTAAGCACCACCGTAACTTCAGCAACACTTACGTATATATTAGAGTCCATCCCTCAAATTTATAAATACTCAGCCACATACATAATTTTTTTTTATCTCATCGACAGGAAACATGATTGAATTGTGTTTATCTTTTATTATTTAGTGTTTGTTGTAGAATGAATGAGGACATTTTTCATTAATTCATTCCAAACGCTCATCTCTTAGACCACACGCGAATCCAAAAGCACAAAACACCCAATACCATTAATGATTGCGGGACTAATGCCTAATGATTAATCATAGGTTTATTGTCTTTAACAAGAGATAGGTGAACCTATTGCCCGTTTGCCCCTTGTAATATTAAAAAAAATCCTAATAGTGCCAGCAATGTCTAATTTTTTAACTGAGTTTAGTATGTAAAATTTCGTCTTTGTCTAATAATTTTCAATCTTATGTAAACTGTATATAGATCGGTTCAATGAAGATTCTATCTATCTATCTATTTCTGTAAAACATGAACAAACAATAACGTTCCATTTTTAGGTCAAATTTCTCTCGACCTCCGCCGCAGTAACCACAGTGACGTCTCAACCGTGCTACCATGGTGCTAATGGCGCAACTCTTTGCCAATTGTCCTTGGCTGAGTGTTGCCATTTGTAATACATCACTTATTGTTACTGTAGCTGGTAATCGTAATTTTTAACCGCGTGGTACGTTTCTATATTATACACATAAAAGCGAACGGTCACCTATCACGAAATCTCAAAAACCGAGGGACGTACTAAGATGAAATTTGACAAGGAGGTATTTCATAGTAGTAACCATTCGCTAAGAAAATATTTTTCAATAGGTCCAGATTAAGGAGGTCTAAGGCCTCTCGCAATTTTACGCGGACAAAGTCGCAGAAAACAGCTAGCTATATATAAAAAGCGAGACTATCAAATTTTGAAAACAGGAAATATACATTGCAACTTTGCGCCAGGTTGTTCGCTGCAGAATACCAAGTGACCACGATCCTAAATAATGAGGGAGCGACTAGAGAGAGACATTACTTTGTGTTAGTTCGACTTATATGCTATTGGACTATGCAAAAAAAAATATTTAAAAAATTACAATATTTTTCAGCTATACTAACACAAAACAGTCAGAAAAGTTAAATCGAGTCGGAGGATTTCATCTTAAGAAATTTACATTTCATTATCTAAAAAAGGTGTATTTATTGTGTAATAGCATATTAAGGAAAGTGAGAGATACCAAAATCACAGAAGCGGACAATTTCGGAGGTTGGTAATTAATTCACATTACGTCTTTATTGTTAGACAAATTAAAAATAAGGAAGGATTACTTTACGAATCCATTAATATTGCCGTTTCCAGTATAGTTAAGTTATGAGTTTAGAGCCTCAATAGCTCAACGGTATGAGGTATGGACTGAAACCCACAAAGTACCCAGTTCAAAGTACCCAGTCCCACCCACTCCTAATACTAAGCCTCCCACTAAGCTTTTAATTTAAGCTTAGTGGGAGGGGAAAAGGGAATATTAGACATAGCTAAAAAGTATTCCTAATATTCATTAAAATAATAATAATAAAAAAAAAAGCTAAACGTAGAGCTTGTCAGAAGCTACAAACTGATAGGGAGAAGGGCAGTTGACAAGGAAGATGCATTATTATTTTTTATTTATTTTATTTTATTAGAAAGACAATCGGTACAAGTTATATCAAATACATAATTGTAACAGATCAATCCATTAAAGGGTCTTCGCATCTGACCACATTTTACACTTTGTAGTAAACATATGATCACATGTATATTACAAATTTAGAAAGAAAAAAAGTAAACAATATAATAAATAAAATAAAAAATCAGCTCTGCGGTGATGCTCATTTGAACGCTGAGGAGTAGTCCTTTTTGGGGGAACGGCCCTATTTCATTAACTTTGCTATTGTGTTGAAGTTTGTAAATTATTTTTCTATAATTTAGGGTCTGTTTCGTTGTGTTTTTTCTTTTTGCCAAATAAATTCTTTTTGATATGATTTGATTATGGCATCAATCAAATCATGAACATATAATTCATTATTATAGCATGCACAAGTCCCGGGCACTGCTATGGTTCCTTCCTCTGCAACGCGATGGACCCGGCACCCGCACGGTGAATCCATGGAGACGTCAATTTCGTATACTGTAAAGGTGTTCCTTTTTCGTTTGCTATGCTGGCTTTAGTTTAAAACGGAACGCGGTCCAGTATACTGACATCCCCATTCAATTTTTCCATTTTCACAAACCCACGATTTCTCTTCGCCTACGACTTTTTAATAATGTAGTACTGTTAAATCTAATTATTAAATGTTTTAACAAGAGCTGCTCTGTTTTTGCGCCAATCTCATCATTCGCTAGTTTCTTGCTAATTAAATATGAAAAAAATACCTCTTCAATCGCTTGTCCTTTGTTAAATACGAAAAAGTTGTATAGGTCGTCGTTACAGCTGCAGCAGCTGGCCCGTTGGCGCAGTGGGCAGTAACGCTGGTGGGTTCGATTCCCGCCTCGAGTCTGGGTGTTTTATCTATATGTATGTATTTATATATTTCTAGACAAAAAATATTTATGTATAACAGGCGTCTGTTACCTATATTACAGGCATTAAGTTGTCTACCTTACGAACAGACGTCAGTGTGTCATATAGTCCAAAAAAACCTACTCAGTTCATAGTAAAAAGTCTTGTACAAAAAAGCTTCGTTCCAATTATCATTATTTGATGACCTTGCCAACATGGTATCAGTATCATATCATTACATGGTTGACATCCCGGGCAAATGGTTCAGGCCGATAATACCGGAAAAACCGGGTGGTAATTAGTTAGGTATTTGTTTGAAATAATCAAGAGGTGATCGCCGATACTGAACTCTCGTTCCATTCATTAATAATTAATTAATTTGCCTCATTATTAGTAAGTAAAGCGATATAATTATATGTAATGAGTTATTGTATATATTTATAACCAGTAATACCACATTTCTTTCGTGTTGCTCAAGACAATATAAATGTCTTCAATATCTTGCTTACACAAATAAAAAAAATTGAAGGGTTTGTCTGTCTGTGTGTACCGGATAATCTCCGAAACGGCTGGACCAATTTCGACGGCACTTTCCTGAATGATAGCTGATGTTACAAGGAGCAACAAAGGCTATTTCAGTTTTAGAAAAATAATTAGGGTTCCACACAAAACAATGAAACCCTCAGAATTTAATAAATAATAAATTTAATAAATAGCAGACTTGGCATATGTTATTTCTACCCGAAGGTATTTATGTCAATAAAAAATATCTTTATGAAAAGGTATTAATCTCATTTTTTGTAAGAACTGTTTTTAAAAAGAATGGCCAACGAGTTTCTTGTTGATTCTTCTCCTGACCCGACTCACCCGACATGACACGGGTAACATAAAAAAAAAAAAAAACGCAACCCCGGAGCACCCTAGCTGCTAGTGTCACTCCCCCTGTAGCGTCCTTGACAATAGTATCCGTATCCTTTCGCTCCTCCCCATCTACCTTTATATCCTTTTACTCCATCCCTTTTCCTTACTCTTATCTTTCTAATTAAAGGTAGCGCCATGCTTATAGCCGATATGGGCCGGCGCGTCCGGGTACCAGAGTGCTTAGTGCGAGTTTTCTAACTTTTACGCGTTAGTAAAGTTTCCTTAAATTCGTATGGGGATTGATCAGCGCCACCTAGCGGTAACGTTGTAACAATGATCAATCTCCATACAAATTGAAGTAAACTTTACCAACGCTTTTTTTTTAAGGTTCCGTAGTCCTACGAGACACCCTTATAGTTTCGCTCTGTCCGTCCGCGGCGGCTGGGTGCGGCGCCAGCTGGCGGCGCGGGGCACGCGCCTGCTGTTCCTGCAGTCGCCGGGCGCCAAGTTCTACGCGGCGCAACCGGGCGACGCGCTGCGGCCCGAGGCGCCGCTGCTGGGCAGCTCGGTGCGGCACCGCAGCCCGCACGCGTCGGACGCGCTGGTGCAGCTGGCGCTGAGCCTCATGGTGCAGCGCGCCAACTCGCCGCTCGAGCCCTTCCCCTACCGCAAGTTCTACGTCGTCTCGTGAGTACGGCCGCGGGTGGATGACCGTGGGTGTTCAGTATCGGAACGTCATTAAGACCAACTCCGAATCGGACTCGCGCACTAACTAGGAGTTTCGCCGTCACATAATACTTTGCCAGGTTACCTTAAGATTTATACACTCCTCAATATTTTTATTAATTTCACAAAATCATCGCTTTTTCTTTTATCATATCTCAATATCTCACGATATCCTACACTAACGAGGTTAATCTTTACGCAGTTTTAAGGGATCGCAAACCTCAATACTTAGTGTTAATTCCAATTATTTCCAATGCGCCTTTCTGAGAAAAAGGACCCTGATAATCAAACAAACAGATAGACAGAACAAGCACTCTTGTAATCGTCACGATTTTGGATCAACGAGAAATACCCTATGAGTTTTGGTTTAATTTGCTATTGTACGGGAAATGTGACATAAACTGCCATATCTTTGGATCGCGTACATTTAGAGGGTTGATTTTCGTATATTTCATCACAACTTCAAAGGACGAAAAGGGGTCTTGACAGACAAACATACAATAAAGTTATCCCGTAAAGGTTTTTTTTCCTCTGGAGATACGGAACCCAAAAAATACCAATAACTTAATACGATATACGAGTTTTTTTTTTTAATAATTCTGTATGCGAGAGTAGATTAAATGACGTCAAAAATGAAACAGCTTTATTAAATAATGGTTCTTTTTGTCAAATAATTTCCCCTTCCAATAGAACTAAACCATAAATTAATTAAACTTCGTCACTTGCGTACCAAAAAGTGGTGTTATCAGTAAGGATATCCTTTACATCTTTGCACCAATTATTTATAAAAAATGATAACTATTCATATATTAAATATTTTTGTGTTCTCCATAAGATAAAAATAAATCATTTTTAACAATTGGGGCCAACTGAAAGCGCAGATATTCTGTCATTTGATATAAATAAATACATAGCACCAAATACACACAGACGTGTTGCTCAGGGAGGGCACAACGTAGGTCAGTGTTTGGGCAACAGGCAACAGCGCTTCTCATACGCAAATTGTATTTTATTAACAATAATATATCAACAAATAATTGAAGACAAGAATAAATTACTTAATGTCGTCACGCCATTAGAAAAGGCAAATTTTTTATTTTTTGTCGACAGAAATAAAAGTTTGTAGTGCTCCGTTCTCTTTTAGCTTCATAATTTGACGGAACGACACGATTTTATGTTCAAATGAACATAATTGTCTAAAGGGAAATTCTATGTGACTGACACCACAACTGACCCAATTTGCGTTACATTCTACTTCATATTACGATAAATACCATGTTTATGGCTTCAAATTTAGAATTGTTTTATAGTTGAATACATAATTGGGAATATGAATTTGTTTTTGTTGTACAAAATGGAAAGATTATTTATAATTATTTTTTCTCTTTTTTTGCGCAATAGGTTAGTAAAGAAATGCTCTAAATATATGACATCAAGTGGAAACTAGTTAGCTGTATATATTTGTTTACGTTAGCGACCGACTCAAATGCCGACCACCGATTAGGCCACGACCTCCTCATCCTATAACATTATTCCCCGTTCTCGTCCCGTTCCGTTTCCTTTTCTCTTTAGCTTTGTCATTCCTTTTTTATCATTCAAACATTGTCCTAATGCCAGAGCCAGACATAGCTCAAAGAGTTTGTACATTTTTGAACAGAAGACTACAAAGTACTACAAAATTTTGCGCAGCTACACAAAGTCTCTGGCCACACAGGATCATTGAAATGATCATTCAAATGAAGCTATATCTGGCTTCGGGTTTACAACATATATTTAAATTATATGTAAATACAAACAAAATCTTGTTTTAACTTACTTAAAACCAATTTTTTTACCCTTTCATATTTTTATAGAATAAAATATATATAGCCTAATATTTCTATTAATGCATATGAATTTATATTGACAGTCAGCATATATCCCTGAAACGTCTAACGGCGCCAGCCGACTCTGTCATTTCTTATCTCCACTAATTATAATAATTATTGAGGGACAACCTTATTGACGCTATCTTTAGATGTCAGATTCTAAATTAGTCACCTATGAGCAAAAAGTAAAGCCGTTCCATAAAACTATCGAGAATGTTCGTGCTAGGCCCTCAGAAGACTGCCACTCGGCTTCCGCACGCCGCAAAATATTTAATCCCACGTTGTCTACCTACTACACAAACGATACTTCTTAAGAACCAGAATAGAAAACAGTGGCACTCAAAAATTGTTTCCACAGATAAGTACAGCTACTTAGCTAGAAATTTCTAGGAAATCGCCTGATTATGCATTTTTTAGGCATCGAGGTTACGATGGCGAAATTTGGAGTACTGAGGCGATGTCCTGATCTGAAACGCCACAGACCCAAAATCCCTTTGAGTCCACACCGATCATAGTCCATTGAAAATTTATATTTGAGGTTGCATTTGTCTGAGGGCGCTATTATATTTTTTAGACATAAGTTTAATGGTTAACCCAAGTTTGTGGGGTTGCAACCCTTGTTCCACAGCTACCATCTTTGAAAATGACTTCAAATAGGTTTATGGTTTATCTGACGAACTATAATCATCACAAAAAAAATTGTTAACATTTTTTATTATAAGTAATAAGATTATCTACTACTTTTGTCAAGTAACGTATAGTCGTTGAACCAAAAATAAAAAAGTCATAAGGGGGGGGGGCAACTAATATCGAACAAATAAAATTGGATCCTCTGACAAATGTAAGCTAAGTCTAACAAGATGTAACATTTCAATGGACTATCTGTTTCTTCGTGAAGCCGCTTCAAAAATTTTGGCGCCCTTAAATATGCCGCCCTAGACTCAGACCTCGCGGACCACACGACGCGTTGTTTCCGCAAACAGTAAGTTTTCACGTAGAGAAGACGCGGGCGGGACGCGGTGTGGGGCGGCGCATGCTCTTCGTCTGTTATAAGCGAGTGGGTCGCGCGCGCCGATGAGAGCGTGAGCAGCGCTTCCGAACATCGCTCCAGCGTTCATTGCGCCACGCCTGCGTCGCGAAACGTTCTGAAACGCGCGCCGATCGCGCCAAGTCCCGACTGTTATTCCTAAAACTACCACTTTTTGAGGTAAGATTTTCTCTTTTTTTTTTAATAATAAAATTATTTTTAATTAAAAAATATTTATAAAATATAAATGTATATAATTCTTAAAATAAAAAAAAAATCATGTACTTTAAAGTTTAAGTAAACATTAGCATACTAATAAATGTTGCGAATTTTATTTCAAAAACTTTAAAAAAATATATAATTACATGAATTTCATGGCTATAAAAATAATAAAAGTATAATAAAAAAATTTAGTAAAAATTTTTTTAGATCAATAAGAGAAAAATCTGTGCCAATTTATTTACATTAATATTTAAAAAAAAGTTCAATGATTATCAGTTGTTTAAACAAACTATAATATGTATTTTTTATACACCAGGATATAATATAAAGCAATATTATTTATATCGTTTTATTCTAACTCAATAATTATACGTGGTATTGGCTTGAAATGTTTAGTTATATTTTCTTAATTCTAACAAGTAATTATAAAATAAAAAATACAAATAAAAGAACCTCAGTACCCACTACCTTCAATTACGAAACTAAATCACCTTGAGACCCAGGGATTTAATCGAAATCGGACAAAAAAGAGATCAAAAGTTTCCTTTAAATTAAATAAAAAAATTAAATTTATCATAAAGAGGAAAAAATAATTAAGACAAAAAATTACGAAGAAAATATAGTAGTACTGTCATAATGGTTCTCTAGTTGTTTTATTATGGAATATGGAAGTTATACCAGGTTTTATTGGTGCTCTGGCTTTGACGAAGTTTATAAGCTACCTGGTAATAAATCATATTACCATATGATTAATACCTACCACGCACTAACTTTACTTTCTCAGTACCAACTTCAATAAAATCAATCAATCATTTTCACCGAATAATTAATTTATTAAAAAAAAATATTTCGCAAGAACTTTCAAAGTAAAGTCGATATTTTTTTTATTCAGCTCTTTTTAAAGCACTAACTGTCAGGCCTAAACTCCACTTTTGGCTTAATTTTTAAGAAAAACAAATAGAAGAAAATTACCTGCCTTTAAGTATGGAATCCACATTTCTACAAAAATTTAGATTTCATACTTAAAGGCAGAGTCAAAAAAGATATACAATGAACAATGGAATTTCATTTTTACTTAAAACTTTTACTTTTTATTAAAACTTTGAATTCCAATGTTCGATGCTATGAAAGTGTTGAATAAAAAATTACCTAAAAATAAAACCGGAAAATTCGAGTCAGACTTGCGCAATTAGGATTTCGTACCAGAGTATCACACTTTTTTTTGATATGACTTAATTGTGAAGGAAATTTGCATTATATATTCGTAATTTTTTCCATATCTACATGTACTTCAAGATATATATTGCTAAATTTAATGATCATAGGTTAACGGAAAGTGCCTTATAGGTTTTGGTTCCCTTTTTGAATGTACTAGTATGGGAAATGCGTCAAATGGCCAGCGTCGGTATTTGATATTAATTTCAACTTTATAGCTTCACGCGTTCCTGAGAAAAAGAGTCTTGACTGACAGACATTCAGACAAATGGACAACAATGTGATCCTATAAGGGTTTCTACTATTAGCACCAGCACTATCACAATAGGCTCGCATATACCTTTGAGAAATGAGCGAGTTTTATGAAAGGTTTCTAAACCATATAGTACCAAAATTTGAAGTAGGTTGTTATTGAAGCGATGTAAATAGACGATTGGTGTGTGAAATTGTAATGCATATGAACTTTAGCGGTACAGCGTTAAATTGGGGTCGAAGGCGTTCGTCGAACGGTCACTCGGTCACCTGTGACCTTGTCTGCAGACAAATCACAGTATTGGCGAGACATTGCCATTAAATAATCACTCTCGGGTGACTCGACGTCGTGTTTGCATTCAAAACAACAACAATTGAGGTGCAAGTAACATCACTTATCATTTGGTTACATTTTTTTTTCTTTTTAAAGTAAAGTAGTTTATCTTTGCGGCCAGGATAGAAAAGAATGGCTTTAGAGGGGAAAGCCTTTGCCCAGCAGTGTGACACTAAAGGCTGATTTAAAAAAAAATCCTGCAGAAGTTGTGGGGAGTAAAATGTAAGACTTATGTCGTTTGTTTAGTTTTGTGTATTCACTTATGTCGGGATTCCTTATGATAGCTTTGAGTTTCTTCTTAAGAATAATATTTATTTTAAATTATATATAATTTTTTAACGCAGTCAATGAGTAACAAGTGTTCCAGCTGGCCAATTGCAAAAATATAAAAAGGATTCTAAGAATACATTTGGTATTTTGTACCTAATCTACCTCAATTTATCAAATAGTCTAACGTCAGAAGGGTCTTTCCGTTTTTTATTAAGGTTTAATAATAGTAAGTAAAACAACTTAAAACAAATGCATATAAGGGTATTTTTTCCTGCAGAGAAAAAGTTTTCGGCTAAAAAAATCTGTTTGCAACCATATTAAAATACGGTAGTACTGCTTTATTAAGGCTGCAGTTCTTACGTATGGTAACCCTACCACCTGTTCAATCACGCGGCTTAGCAACAAGACGCGGTAGTACGAAAGCAGACGATAGGTAGGTAATTCAAGAGTTGTGGGGTCAAGTATACTGTCGGCTCTCCCAATTGACGATTTGCGGCGGGCAACGGTCATCGCCTTCGGTACACTCGCCGTTCTAAGACCAAATAGGTTTTATTTTTTATTTTTTTGGTTTTAAGAATGCTAAAAACATCCTAGGTATTAACTCATATGCAACGTCTTCACATAAAGTAGCGAGTAAGCATGGATTCTAATTCATTTTTTTCAAATAACTTTATTTTTAAAATTTATCTAAAATTTATTTCAACAAATATTTTGTAGACTTCAAGGACAAAAATGTCCAAACACTTTGAGCTATGTCTAGCTCCGGTATTATACTAGTTTAATATAAATGTAGTCTTGGCTTTAAAAACAAAACTAAAAAATACTGATTAAAATCTTTTATCTATGCACACAATTTACCTAAACTTGGTTTTCATAAACAGAAGACGCAAATATAAATGCCTTGGATTAATAGAAAACTGGCAAAAACCGATTAAACTCTATTATCTATGCACACAGCAGAGACAAGATTTACTGCGAGTTCAGACTGGCCGGTAATAGACCTACCGCAGTGTTGCTGTGCACAAACCTGATATTTGAAGCTGATTACAATCTGCACTTAAAACGAGTTATGGCGCAAAATTATTATGTATAACCACACGGCTTGTGTACCGCTGAAATGGACTTGATCATTTGAACTGAACCGTTTTTGTAATTATGAACCTGAGGAACACATAAAACGGGTGTCTTCATATTTGGTACAAGTAGTCACACGTTATAGGGTGGGAAGATATCACCAAAATGTGTGACAACGGGCAGGGGGGACAAAAGCTTTGTGACATCAGATGTCAAAGTTTAATTCTCTTGTCTGTAACATATTACATAAGATAATTAAAAGAAACTGCTTTTTTCTTGATTGCAATGTCAAATCAAAAGGAGGGGTTTTCGTAAATGTGACAAGGACGGGGAGGACTTAAATAATTATAAAATGCTTAAGCGAAAAGAACTCAAAATTTTACCTCACCTGTCACCACCTCGATATAAAAAAGTCCACAAACATAAGATTGGGTAGAAACATGCCTCGCACAGCGTATTTTGGTGTTGTATTGATTCCGAACTTGCTTTAGAATCTCCCATGTTTCCGAACCAATATGATAAAGAAAAGTCCAAACTAGATTCCAAAGGCATAGGGAGTGCAGTTGTCCATTCTTCTTAAAGTGCCTCTTCATGATTAAAGGCTAGCTGTCAGATTTCTATTAGCATCAGTAATCGTACACCCTTAAAAAATTAGCTATCTGTAAAGTCGATATTTCACGTGATAGCGCCAAAACGCACGATCGTGCGTCTCTATTGTTTGTTCCGTGCTCTCGCTTGTACGCTCGGCTCAGGCGGAACGTGACATGAGTCATGATTTATCGGCGTTCATCGATGAATAAGACGTTATCACATCAAAAGAAAGATCAGTAACATCCCTGGTGTAAACCAGTACATGAGTGTTTATTGAGATACAAAAGCGTGTTGTAAGGGAAATCAGCTGACGACAAGAATACAACGCTGTTGACAAAGCACCGCCACGCAAGGCTGCTCGTCTCAACGTAATTATTCAATCGAGTGCACGAGCACCGAGTCTCGTGGAGACGTCCTTAGGGACGCCACTTTCCAATTTCGCTTCGAAGTTTATAGCATGTCATAATACCGGAGCCAGAGATAGCTCAAAGTGTTTGTACTTTTTTGTCCTTCAAGTTTACAAAATACTACAAAACTTTGTACAGTTACACAAAGTACCCGGCTACACTACATGATCATTGAAATGATCATTCAAAGGAAGCTATGCCTGGCTCCGGCATTATCCGAATCGTAAGAAATCTTGTTTATTTATTATATCTTTGATTTACCATGCCAAGTCATCTTCCAGCGATTATAAATTTCTATATATTACCTTGCATTTCATCAACAATTTTGCTGATACTTAATTTGTGGTGGTATTGAATACTAGAAGGAGTTGGTCTGGACTCCTTAGTCTGTTAGCACTATCAAAATGATGTAAGATAGCTTATTATAAAGCTATACATATTGTCTTTAATTGCTTCAGTCACTAAATTGGGTAGTTTATTTAGATAGATAAATATAAAGTAGCTCTAATAATCAGAGGGCCTAGCACGCAGATTCTCGATAGTTTTACTTACTTTTACGCTCGAAACTGAACGTCAAATGAAACGTTAATGCTATCGGTTTACACAGCTTAGTTTGCTAAATATTGCTGGCACGAATGCAATGAAAACTTGCACGTATCGAATCCTCGGTGTTATGGTCATGTAAGTCGTGTAAACTGGAAGCACGAACCTTCATTTGACGTTTCGTTCCGAACGTGAAATTAAGTAAAACTATCGAAAATGTTCGTGCTAAGCTCTCTGATTATTCTAATTTCAAAAATTTCTTTATCTCAATATTAACTACTTTTTTGAATTAGTCTTAAAATAATTTATTATATTTTCTGCCAGCGTTTCTGGATATCCTATTTAATAGCATAACTTGGTATATGTTACGTACTATGCTTTAAGCCTATAGTTTTTTTCTTTCCTGGTAGATTTTCAAATAATGATTCAAGAAAGAAAAATAGTAAATCTATTAAACATTGACACTTTACCTTCATAACAGTAAAGAATAACTTTCGGTATTAATTAACACAAATTCTTAGCTATCGTGTCAAGTAAAGACACGCACAATAATTAAAGAATAAAATTTATTAGAGGGTAATTGTTTTTAATGATGATTTAATTGTTTTCTTTTAATGCCGGAGCCAGACATAGCACAAAGTGCTTGTACATTTTTGTCCTTGAAGACTACGATGTACTACAAAACTTGGCGCAGCTAGACAAAGTCCCCGGGCACACTACGTGATCATTGCAATGATCATTCAAATAAAGCTATGTCTGGCTCCGGCATAAACACCACAGGCATGAGGCCCGTGTTAATTGTTATATTATATATTATTTGTCTTTTGTCTTTTATAGTTTCATTAACTCTCTGTTTATAGTTCCACATGTTTTTTTTTTAAATTTATTGGGGGACACAGATGAAAAGTAGACCAGAATATTTATAGTTTATATGTCCCGCGGTTTTCGAGATTTTTTGTTTGTGTGACCTTTCGCTTTTATATATATAGATTAAACTGATTACAGAAGATGATGACTGGACGGAAAAGCCTTTTCATCTTTTTGATCAACCTGGCTTGGAAATGCCGGTACAGTATGCCGCTGCTACTCAGTGGTTCGGTGGCGCTACTCGGCCAGGCCTGGATGTTCCAGATAAGGATTCACACGGAGCACAGACTACATGAGAACGAGGTGATTTTGTTATAAGTTTTGTGATTTGATAGCTGTTAATAGCAAAAAGTTTGTCGTATCGTAATTGTCTATGGCATCGTTTCCTAAATGAATGGACCGATTAAGGTGCCCTTTTTTTTGTTTGAAAGGCGTCGAAAACCATCTCGGTCAGGTCACCTTTCTTTATGAAGATTTGTTCAAGCGTGTCGAATTCGTCAGCTCTGTTTGTATGCTGCGATAGAGAGATAAGTGGTCCCTGGATTTTACGAAGTCAATAAATGAGAGAAAAATTATATTTTTTACATTTTAAAGTAGATTTTGAATTGGGAACCCCCGCAATCCTACGACTAATATCACTCAGCGACATTAATTGGGACCCACTGTTTTACGTTCCTTACGTACAAGATAATTGAAAATCAGAGATAGAGTGGGTCACCCATCCATCACTTGGTCGCGGAAAAATTGCTTAACTTAGCAATCGACCATTGATTAGACTACGACCTCCTCATCCTTTCTAATATGTATACAAATACATAAAAGAATGTCTGTTACATACACCGTTATCAAATATCTATGTATTGTCCAATGTCAGACCTAGACACAAAGTGTTTGTACATTTTTGTCCTTGAAGACTACAAAGTTTTAAAAAACTTTGCGCAGCTACACAAAGTCTCCGGCCACACTATGTGATCATTGAAATGATCATTCAAATGAAATTATGTCTTACTCCGGCATAATGAATACCTTGAAATTTTCAGAGCTTTGCAGCAAGCTCCCGAAGGTTTTCTAGAGTATGGACCACCTGGCTTCACAGAATACGGACCCCCTAAGGGAGAGGTAAAACGTTTTTTTTTCGCATATTTCCTTACTAAATAACAATATTTTTATAATCACAATGTGTTCGAATTTTAAAATTTAAAACTAGGTATTAACCGCATTTCTGAATAAAAAATTCAAATTCTCTTGAATATCAATTGTCTGTAACTAAAAATTTTCTTTCACAAAAAACATATATTAATATTTTTCTTTGTCATAGAATAATAGCAATTTATGTGTATTATATTCTAAATCAGAAGCCTATTTGATATTTTTTGGGTTAAAGTAACATTTTATTTAAAATGACCCGTTTGCAATCGCAGCGCCACCTGTGCTGTCAAATTTTGAATCCATCCCATCATGAAATTTAAACCAATACACAGGGAAACTATATCAAAATGATTTCAGCATTTTATAAGGAGTTTTATTGTATACACGTCTACAATAAAAAATATATTTCGATATGTATGTAAAAACATTGCAAAAAACCTTTTGCTCTTGTTACAGGATGTTATACAGCCCCTTGCATCAAACGAGGCGAGGAGACGTCGTTTTTCTCCCAAATTCAGGTATAAATGACCGATGATCATTTCAATGATCATGTAGTGTGGCCGGGAACTTTGTGCAACTTTGTAGTGTTCAAGAACAAAAATGTACAAATACTTTGAGCTATGTCTGAATTAAGTTCTAGATTCTCTTTTTCCGCCATTTATGCCCGCGCACGTGTACTCCTCGTCAAGACATACTGAAAAATAAAACACGATGCAATGGAAAAATATGCTGCAATAAAAATTAAAGTCGCTCAATCATTCGTTCAATCACCAACAATCTTCAATATTAATCTTATACAGTCAATAATATTGGACAATACGTGATATTGCGCAATATACATAACCGTTTAGGGAACACCTAAAACATACATGTATAGCAAAATACATATAGCCTTAACAAATATAATATAAATGACTAGTATGGACAAGGGAAACTAATTATAATTTTTGTTTCAGACCGGCAAGAAAACATTAGGAATCCACATAAACCGCGACCATCTTTATGACTCTAGTACTTAAATATGTTACGTTATGCATTAAAAAATGTTAAATGTATTTAAAGAAATAAATGAATCAGATTAATATACGAGAATTTTTTTTAAATGGATTGTTGACTTATTAAAAACATTTTGGTGGCTGAATTTCCAATCGTTATCAGATAACATTATTCATTAATTTTTAATGGCCGGAATTCGAAGGCTAAGATAATTTTTTGGGGCGAGCCTTTCAAAACACGAAGGAGGTCAGATATTTGAAAACCAGTGTTTGAATGGGGAAAACCAGTGTTGGAATGAGTCACCCATCTATCACCTATCCACTTTAAGAACTGCTTATCCTAGCGTTCTACTCATCCAAACCATTGGTTAAGCTACAACCTACTTCTTCCTCTCTCCTTTACTTTTAGAGCCTGAATCCAAGATTATTGAATAAGTGTAAGAAATCATGTTTTTTTTTTCTTTGTACAACAGTCTTTATATGCTCCTAGAATAAGATTCTTATAAGAATTGAATTAGAACATATTTGAAGTTAATATTCTTAAAAGTTTTATGAGGGTTGTTTTGTAGATGGAGCACGCGAGGCGGATGCATTTCGACCCTATCGGATTTTTGTAGTCACCCCTTTCCTTTGTTCCCGCAGCTACAGTGCTTTCTAAAATCTAAACGAGTAATTGTTGGATCGCCCGTAACCTGAAGGAACCGTAGTCTTCCGACCTTGGATAGGTCACACAGAAGAGATTCATCCTCATTCAGTCCAGCTTATGGCATTGAATAAGTGCCCCATCATATCCGCGTCTTAGCAGACCCTGCAAGTTGCAGTGTCATTTAATGCCGTTCAAAACGGAGTCGCTCTCGTTCCATAGATCCCTAAAGACTGCCACAACGTATCTTAACTATTTCTGAGGATGTCTTATTCAAATTTCAAATATGTATCCATCAATTTTTCAGGTGATAAAGCAGTCGCATATGATACTCAAGTTTCTTGCTGTGGAAGGTCGTGTTACTCCTGAACATGTGGAGCTGGTTTGGGCAGCTGCACAGCTCAAACATTGTGGACGTCAAGTTTATGACTTATTACCTGGCTTTATTAGGGCTCTAGCTCCTAAGCCATGTGCCCATTTGTATAGTTTACTATGTGCACTGCCACCTAAGGAGCACACCGAACAGGTATAAATATGATTCTAAATAATGTTCATAATTCATGTGATCAAAGACAACTACAGTTGAATCTCTATGTTGAGGGAAATGCAAAAAACTTCAACTTAACAAGAAGTTCGACATATGAAGTATTTGAGGGCTAAAATTTCTATATAAAAAGGCACCATTTTTGAGTATATTTTTCGAGATGTTGAGTCAAATAAAAAAGCATTCGATTTTTTATTGTAGATATATATTTGTTGGAACCAATTACACAGTAAATAAAGTCTGTTATCTTCTTTTGCTGCATAGAATTGCATTTCGTCATTCCTTTTCGATTTTATTGCTTCGAGTTCGTGGATTTCAAGAAACCTTATTTTGAGGGTGCTTATTTCGGCTTATGGAGTATAAATATATGCTAAAATGGGGAAATAACATTTTATTCGTCTCAGAAAGTCGAAGTAATTCGAAATTAGTGAGGAGATGACAGATATCTGGGACTTAGTGGAAGAGAATTGAATTTTTTCGACTTAACAAGGTTTGAGTTATCGAGATCCCACTGTATCTTCTAAGACATATCTTGATAGCATTGATGACATCAAGCATTACTTTAGAAGTAATTGGCTTTGTATAAGTTTGAGAATAAGTAATTTAGTATTTCTTCGTGAATACTGAGTATTAAGTTTTGTTCCCAGAGTCTATACTTGGCCTCGGCGCTAATGCGCGCTATGTGGGCGCGCGGCGGGTGCGGTGGGGGGGCCGCGTCGCCTGCCATTAAACAATACATTTACTTTAACGTTTAATATCAGGCAGAAAACAATAGTTAAAATGAGTTACGGTTGTTAGATAAAGATGACCGATTGCCATCTAACGTCATCCTCGGAACCCCCACGATCTCTACAACCTTACGACTAATATCACAAAGTAACATTGACTTATGTCAACTATATATAAATATAAAATCGAAGGGTTTAATTTTCACTATTACTAATTATTTCTCTTATATAAGTATCTGCAACATAATAAATCCTCATACTAATGCATCTAAATCGAGAACATTAGCTTTAAACGAGAGCCAAGTTAAGGCCGGCATAGTTTTACAAATATCATTAGATTTTGTCCCGCATACCGAGCCGTCTGGAGGTAGGTATATAACGACGCCCGTCGCGTATGTAAATATCTAGAATATTCTAGACAAGACTGCGTACAGCATCCAACTGAACCTCTCCCATAGAGACACACGGGCATATAAGTTGTTTGTAACAGTCAAGTTTTTTTTTTTAGAATATTACTAATACATTTTAGGCATGTCTATTATTCCCGTTTCCTCTTCTCATAATTTTAAAGTAAAAGCTTGCGTTAGGAGTGAGTGCGACAGTATCCCAGAAGCGTCGGAGTATGAACCGGTTACCTTGCGGACTTGAGTTTATCCCTTCTGCCGTTAAGTTATAGAGGCCTAAGTGTTGTTAGTATTCTTTAAAAACAAACAAAAATAAGAAAAAAAATGGTTATTTATCTATATTTAAGCTGACTACCTAGTTATTACTCAGCAATTGCGCATTCCTAGTCGTTAACAGTTATATTACAATGCAAATTTCATGAAGAATGTTTCAAGGAATCTCAATGAAATATATAATTTGTTCCGATGCGTCTGAATGAATACGAACTATGGACCTTCCAAAAAAAGATCTTTTGGTGACTCAGTTATAATCCATACTTAATATATAAATCTAAAGAGTTTGTTAATTTGCTTGAACGCACTAATTTCAGGAACTGCTGGACCGATTTGAAAAAATCTTTCAGTGTTAGATAGCCCATTAAGTAAGTGTAATTTGGTCCAACTTGAGAGATATGACAGTTTTTATTTCCGTTAATGACCTTTTTTCATTTCGTCTTATAAATCCTCCCTAAATCACAAACTTACAGCAATGCGTGGCCGGGTGTGGTACTATTTTTATATATTTTTTTTCCCAGGGGGTAGATCTTCATTTATTTGTCCGATAACTGCTCAGATCCATTACGGGTGCGCAACTCCGGAGTGCCCTAGCTGCTAGCTGCTATTGTCACACTCCCTACACCGTACGTGACAGTAGTATCCGCATCCTTTCTCTCCTCCCCATCTACTTTATATCCTTTTACTACAACCCTTTTCCTTACTCCTGTCTTTCTGATTAGAGGTAGTGTGAATTCCCGGTGGCCTAAACTCGTCATTAAAGGCCGGCAACGCGTCTGCTTGTCTCCTGGTCATTCAGATGTCCATGGGTGTCAGTAGGCACTTAGCTGCCTGCTGCCTGCTCGTTTGCCCCTTGTATCATAAATATATATATTGTTAGAGTAGCTTCGGGTCGCGCCTGCGCAATACCGGATATGTCAACTGCGCATGAGCGATGTAGCATGAGAGTTATAGCATGAAAGTCGGTGCATCTTTAGAATCGCGATCATTCTTAAGGAATTTCTAAATAGACCATTCTTAGAGATCATTTTGTGATAAATCGTCACTAGTCGCTGACGAGATAATTAGTTTGTGTTTGTAACATTTTTCTAACCGCGTTGTTTAATTAATTTCTTTTTGGTTAAATTATTGTGAAAACGTTATATTTAACGTTATTTCGGACGTCTGTTCCTAAGGTAGACACTTAATGCCTGTGTTATAGGTAACAGCCGCCTGTTATACGCAAATATTTTTAACATATGGATAATACACCCAGACTCGAGGTGGGAATCGAACCCACGACCCCCGGAGTAGAAGGCAGGGTCACTGCCTACTGCGTCAACGCGCCAGCCAATCCTGGAAGACTGGTTACATAGGCTGATAACAATATCCTTCAATAGCCCATAGCTGGGCATAAACCTGCCTACGTTTCTGAGGCTTTCCAGAAGACTGACAGATTTGTTGCAGTTGTTAATATATATATTATTAGAATAGTTCTCATTTGTGTTATCAAATGTTACATAAAGACTTTATTAATTAGGATACACAATGGTTGTCTTGGCACAAATAACAAGATAAAAAACTGGTCACTCCATATAATATTATATGACTAAATGTCACTACCTTTTTCTTGGAAGTCCCTAAGTCATATCGGTTCGGAACCAGCGAAACACGGAAACTTAAAACTGATGCCGCAAAGATGTACAAGAAATGATATTCTTAGATAAACACTCGTTT
The DNA here is from genome assembly GCA_024363005.1 of Charaxes varanes. Lineage (NCBI taxonomy): Eukaryota > Metazoa > Arthropoda > Insecta > Lepidoptera > Nymphalidae > Charaxes > Charaxes varanes. Next base: position 1,721,368 of record JANCMC010046647.1, on the reverse strand, counting down.
GTGGAGTGAAATTTTATCTATCTCTTTAGATTTTTTACTACAGCCTTTTTCATTAGAATTCGTACTTACGGAAAGTAATATCGTGAAAAGTTGTTACGTGCATCGCCACAGCCAACTTTTCCGTCCTAGGCACGTTCCAGGCAGGTCCCGCCTGTGCTCGCAAATAAAAGTCTTATTGAACTGCTATACCATCGTCTTTCATTCTTTAAATATCGGTTCAAAAGTAAAAATGCACCTTTAGTCGCTACTTTCTTCTTCTTCAAATGCCTCCTTGTCTTTTGCTAGTTGGAAGAGTCATTGGCATTCTTTATTCCTGTCCTTTACTGAACTTTATGCCGGAGCCAGACATAGCTCGAAGTGTTTGTACATGTTTGTCCTTAAAGACTACAAAGTTCTACAAACTTTGCGCAGCTACACAAAGTCCCGGCTACACCACATTATCATTGAAATGATCATTTAAATGAAAATGTGTCTGGCTCCGCTATTAGAATACTTCAAATGGATGACGTTTGTACCAGATTTTTTTGACAGACGTGCGATGTAAAATTATTACTTCATAAAACATTCGACCAGTGTCACGTTTTATGGAAAGGATGTGAAGGAAATTTTATTAGTTGGCTGATAGCAGACGAGCTAAAATCCGGACAAAACAACGTCCGCCGGGTCCGCTACTTGATCGATGAAATATTAGTGTTGATAGTTAGACATGTTTGCTATAATAAGAAATATATATACGTCGACCAAGAAATTGGCTTGCCATTCTATGCTCGAGTGTCGTTTGCACGTCAATTAATTAAAAAGCTCATTTTTGCTTGTTATGCATTCGTTAATTTCTAACAATAACCCTCAGCAAAATTTTCTTTAAGTAGGAGCTGTCATCCAAAATGATAAAGCACTTTCTTTTTCGACTATACATACAACAATGTTTTTGTATAAGATATCCCAGCTCTCTCTCGAACAGTTTTTACATTACACTTTGCGAATATTTTAAATGAGTACTAAATACTTACTACAGACTGTGCTATGATTCAGTATAGACTTGTCCAAAATAAATAAGTTGAAGTGAATTCAACTGATTTGAATTCAATCCAAGCCAAAGGAATCGAAATAAAATTTAATGGCAGAAAATTCTTTGCAATCCGTATTGTTTTTGGACTTTAGGACACCGAGGATTTGGATGGAGTCTCAAGTTCCGAACAAACACACACTATAGTAATAAATATCATGTCTTACAGCATTCTTATAGAATGAAGGACGAATATGATAAATAAACATAATGTATGATATATTGTATTTGGGTGGTGCGAAGACATGTCTATTTTAGTGCGAGACAAATTATTCAAGCTCGACCGTCCCCTCAACATCCCTTGTTAGGTTATATTTCATGTAATGGACACAAATCTTTTTTCTTTGGAATATAAATGAAGCCAAATATATCAAAGGAACTCATCATTACATAGAATGTTTGAAGGGTGTGATCAGAGTGACTAGCACGAACATTCTCGATAGTTTTACTTACTTTTACATTCGAAACCGAACGTCAAGTTAAACATTAATGCTACCGTTTACACAACTTAGTGGCTAAATCAATATTTAGCTAGCAATCTAGTACTAATGAAATTAGAACTTGCGCGTATCGAATCTCCAACGTCACAGCCATGTAGGTGGTGTAAAACGGAAGTACAAACCTTAATTTGAAGTTCGGTCTGGAACGTAAAAGTTAGTAAAACTATCGAGTGTTTGTGCTGTTGTGTAAAATAGAGGAGTACTTCAACATCATTCATAAAACTAGAGACCACCGACTGGTCGAAATCATGCCATAAGTCTTTAGATTTGCGTACCATATTTTTGTTTAACGCTCTATAGAAAATTTTAATTATTTGTACGACATTGTTATTTTTGTCAATTCCTATGTACATAACAATGACACATAAAATTAGTGCAGTGCCGTATGTCCGTCCGTCCGCCTGTCTGTCCGTAAGATGGTCCCCGCCCTTGCATTTCCAAACTATTAGACGCAGAGACTTGAAATTTTCCGTGTTGATAGAACATGCAATAAACTCATAAGGAAAATTATTTTAAACGAAATCGAACAACAAGTTTTGAAGTTATTTAACACATAGGTTTATAGCGTATCAGATACGGAACCCTTCTATATAAGCGGGTCTTGACACATTTTGTATACATATTATAGAATTGTATTGAAAGATAGTGCAGAGCTGTTAACCGATTGTATCATGGCTTGTTAATGCAACTGAACGAACAATATGCTACAAAGGTTTGCTTTTGTGTTCACAGAACCGGCAATAACATGATTAAACGTGCCAGAGAAATGCAACAATTATAAATAAATATCTTTAATAATCTTGGCTGACCCGTGGGCGCAGTGGACAGTGATCCTGCCTTCTGCTCCGAGGGTCGTGGGTTCGATTCCCACCTCGAGTATGGGTGTATTATCCATAAGTATATATTTATATATTTCTAAAAAAATAATATTTGTGTATAACAAAGGCGTCTGTTACCTATAACACAGGCCTTAGGAACAGACGTCCGTGTGTCATATAATCCTGTATATATTTATTATTATTATTTTTTGTTCTTAACAAATGCGTATGTAATGGATATAAGGTCATATGTAACGTATATTAAGTCCATAATGTTAGCGTTATTTATAGATGTGTATATGTTTGTAAATATTATGGATACATGGTATTGTTAGTTAAATATGATTTGGATGTAATTGTGACGGTATTCACATTTATTTAATACTTTTACCCGGAAACATTATCAACTTCATGAAAGGTATAAATAAATACGGCCGTGCAGTGTGCATTTATTCTAAACTAAACTTAGTCTAATATCTGCTGTTTTTTTTTTTTTTTTTACACAGCAGATATTAGACTAAGTTTAGAATAAATATTATTAGTGTTAGAATATTGTAATTAGGTTAAGCGATCTGAATAGAAATTTGCGCGGTCGGACGGGTATTGAATTTGGCAAGAAAATATACCTTTACAATGCGAACATATTTTTTGCGAACTACCTCTTTATAACGAATTTTCAACTATCAAGAAAAAGTATTCGTACCTCTAATTAACGAATTTTGTCTGATTACTGTTAGATAGCCCATTTATCGAGGAAGCCTATATATTATCACGCTACAATTTTTCACCTAATTTTTACGGAAGAAGTCGCGGGTAGCAACTAGTACGTTATATGAGGGTGTGCGAATGCTAATATTTTTACGAAATATGCAAAATGAGTATATTAAATTATTTAAATAAAACCTCGCACACACCGATACCAAACGACTTACACACATACATAATAATAATAATAATAATAATTTATTTATTCAGCCATTTTGTTTAAAATTTTAGAATATACGATAGGAGCCCCTTTTGAGTAAATAAAATATATATATAAAGTAATAAAAATATATAGACTTTACTATTTACAATACAATATTTGACGGTTAAAAATATTAATTGTCATATATTTCAATGTCGTTGAATAAATAATGTAAATTTCAGCATTTAGTACGCAAATCTAAAGATTTGTGGCCGAAATCGACCCCGAGCAATCTTCTAGTACTTATGTAGGCTTGATTATTTATTTACTGATTGCGTTCGACGAGTTCCTATCAAAAAGGTCCCTTTCCGGGAGAGACACTCTGTGTCCCCCCCCCCCCAACTACCGGTGACGCTGTCGAGGCCGATAGGGCCAACAACAGAAACCACACAAAAAAAAGTATAAAAAAAATCAATTAAAGTTACAATTCTCATGAGATTATTTTACTAATGTCATATTTATAAAATTGCGCTATAATCTCAAGAGATTGTTAACGTCAAAAGTTACTTCAACGTCTAAAGATATAACAATGCCTATAGAATAATAATAATAGAAATATACAGAACTATATGACACACGGACGTCTGTTCCTAAGATAGAAATGCCTGTGTTATAGGTAACAGCCGCCTTTTATACACAAATAACGTTAACGTTCCACCGTAGACCGCATCTAAACTTTATTAAGTGTGACTGCGGTCAAGCGCTTGCCTATCTCCAATAAAAAAAAAAAATTTTTTTTAGAAATATATAATATTAGAATAAACATTTAGTTACGGCTTTTAATCTCACGTGTATGATATAAATTAATTTTCACATACTTCTTCATTCATTGATCAATCTTATGTTATGATTTTATTATTTCAAGTCTTGAGAAGGTGGACGTAAAATAAAAGGGGGAAGAGAATTAATATGTTAATTATCAAGAGATGACAATGAAGGAATAGATGTGTCAGTCGAAAAATGCAAGCCTTTCCACTAATAAACCGCAACGCTAGCTTTTGTGCGTGCAGCGTTTTTATTGTAATCTCAAACTCAACCACGCACTGTAATCCGATGATATTGACGAGCTTGCGTGTTTGCGTCTAGACGCTATTTTGCATGTACAGATGAATACTTAAGAGGGACGTGCATTTTTGGAATGAAACATGTCGTTTGTTGGTACATATAAAACAAAATTTGATGCTAAATTTGCAAGACGCGTACCAATCCGTACTTTTGCTATCGATCCGTAAAGTTCCGCCATTTCCAAAGGAGGATATCCCTTTTGTAGGGTGCGGGGAGACTTTAAAAGGTGCGTTTGTTTGGAGCTTGGAGTTTCCCTTATTCTTAAGTCTGGATGGATTTGCTTGGACCGGATCTTTCGTTCAAAACTGCTCTTACAATAATAATTTCCGTAATAATAAGTTCCGCAGAATAAAAATCATAGCTTGTTTTTTTTTATATATATAACAAGGGGGCGAACGAGCAGCTGGTACTCACCTAAGTGACTACCGACGCCCATGGACAACTGCAACACCGGAAAGCTCGCAGCTGCGACGCCGGACTTTGAGAAATGAGTATGCTCTTTTCTTGAAGGTCCCTAAGTCGTATGTTTAATCCTACTAATATTATAATCGCGAAAGTTTCTACACATGGATGTATGGACGTATGTTTGACGCTCTTTCACGGAAAAACTATTGAATGAACTTTAATAAAACTTTACAATATTATAGTTTATACATCGCAATAACACATTGGCTTTAAATTATAAGGATATTATGTGAATTGTCCAAAATATAACGACAAATGTCAAGTAAGTAAGAGAAAATTTTGCTATCTGCGAGCTATTCTGGCGTGCGTCGCAAAAACTGTTAGAGTTAAGTTACAAGTACAGAAAGTTACAAGTATATAAGGCAAGAAGGAAATATTTATCTTAAATATTTCTATAAAAAAGGTCGCGAGAGCATATATTTATCTTTCATGTTTAAGCCATTAACGCTAAAATAGTGAACTGTTATGCAACGGGAACGGGAAACGTGCACAATATTACCTACAGCATAATATAATGTAGTAAATAGTAAGTAACCTAACGTTTGGACAAAACAGAGTCTGCCGAGTCCGCTATTGAATATTAAATGCAACAAAGCTGACATGTCTAAACGGCAATCAGATAAAAGCGAATTAAAAAACCAAACAAACATTTTCAAATCCAATTCGAATAAACAAAGTGACAGTTGAAAAACGACAAAATCCGCCTCGTCGCGTGGCAACACTTGGAAGCGACCGACACGCGCGTTAAAACGCACCAATTTTAATTAAATCAACATTCTGGAACGAAACGGCGCGATCTAATGCGCGATAGATGACGCCACGTACGCGTCCCATGCCATTTGAAATTAGCCCTTATCGCTTTCGAATTTACAATTTGATTTTCTTTGAGCAAAAACTATTTGAGATTACACAATTAATTTCAAGTAAGCTACACTCGAAATTGTATCTTAATACTTAGAAGTTGTAGTTCAATTTTAATTGTTGTTTACTGTAGCGTGCGATTCCTAGCGCGCGCTACAGTAATTAGAGTATTGTCGTGATAAAACAATGTAATCTCTATTACGAAGCGATAAAATCCAAATTGGTTTATAGCGTCGGGTGCGTTCCGTGACGCCACGTCGTTTGCGCGCTAAAGGTCTGTTTTGTAACTTTTTACGAGGAGTAATAATCGAATTAATATCGCGGATCGCTTAATTAAATAGATATCTTTACAAAAGGGCACTTTGGGCGTTTGTTTCGTATTATTGGATATTAGCATTATCTAATTGGGAGTGAGTCATTTGAAGAATTGATGCAAAATTTAGAGCGTCAATAATTTAACGTCTAAATATTCCCTTTTACCCTCTTTCTTCTTCTTCTTCTCAAGGTCTAGTATCAGGATCCGCTTAGACTGGAGAGGATCTGACTGTGGGGCGAGCTAGGATGACCGACTGCCGTCTTACGTCATCCCCGGAACCCCCACAATCTCAGGACTAATATCAGATAGTGACATTAATGGGTCCCACTGTTTTACGCGCCTTCCGAAACACGGAAGAGATCGGATATTAAATATAAACCATTGCTAGAATGGGTCACCCATTTATCTCATGAAATTCGTCTTACAGGTAGTACTTGTAGAACTTACAGTTCCATGGGAGACCAATACTATCCTTTTACTCTATCCTATCTCTTACTCCTGTCTATCTAATTAGAAGTAGCGTGACACGTGCAGTCTTCTTGGCCTGCAGTCGAATTGTGGCGGCGCGTCCGGGTACCAGTAGCTCTTTGTCACGTAAGATCGGCGTGAAGTGGCGGCAATGCTGTCACGTCAAGTGATGGTATTGTTGTCGCATTTCGTACAGTTTATGAGACTTTCCGGTGGCCTAATCTCGTCATTAAAGCCTGGCTAGTTACTTTCTATATTTCTGGTGGTGCAGATGTCCATGGGCGTCGGTAGTCAGTTAGGTGAACCACCATCATTAACACAAAAAAATGTAAAGGCTATGAAGAAAAAAATATGAATAAATGTAACGAGGCTTAATTAAAAAGTAAAAAAAAATTCATCAGAGAGATACAAAGTAGTGCATTCAATTAATTCGTCTTACATTGATGTGTTCTGAGAAAGTGTTGTAAATATAGACATGCACTTGGATCCGTTTGACGTGACATTAATCACAGAGGAGATATTATTGTAATAATAGTCAAGTCAGCTGGAATTACGATCTACTTACAGTGGTTATAAATTTAACGTTGCGATCTTATAATGCCAAAAAACATATAGCTGTTAAGCGATAAAGCTGCATAATGTGTAAAGATAAAGGCATATTTATTGCATAAATTTTAGGTGTTACATAAAATGTTACATTTTAAAGTCCCATTACAATTAGCTATTAACGGCGTGCAATATTTTTTTTTTATATTTGTGTTCATTTTAATATAAATTTTATCTTAAAATAATAATACAGTTTAAATTAACATCATTGATAATACAGTTAAACTTAAAACAATTGAGCACATCTTAAATATATGAAAAGTGTGATGTATTATAAGTAACAACTGAAATATTAATATATTGGTACACATTAATATATTTTTTTATTCATTAATTAACTATTGTGAAAAAATCTTTAACCGCTTAGAAACTTTTTTCTTGTAACCATTTTTTTTAACTTGGATACAAACGGCATTAATTCCCAATTCAAGTATCAGCGAAAGCTATTGCCAATAACTTATCAATTTACGCCGATCCACATTAAGAGTTTGCTGTCAGTTACGTTGGTTGACCTTTGAGATTATTTTGGAAGAGGAGCTATCTATAGCATAGTCTAGTTTACATGTATTTGTATAGCCAACCAAGAATTTAGTCCCCATTTGAGTTTTAGCGAAAGCTATGGCCATTAACTCATCTATTAACGCCGTTTCACATTAAGAGTTTGCTTTCAGTTACGTTGGTTGACAGTTAAGATTATATTAGAACAGGAGCTATCGAAAGCATAGTCTAGTTTACATGTATTTGTATAGCAAACCAAGAATTTAGTCCCAATTCGAGTATTAGCGAAAGCTATGGCCAGTAACACATCTATTAACGCCGTTTCACATTAAAGGTTTACTGTCAGTTACGTTGGTTGACAGTTAAGATTATATTAGGACATGAGCTATCGATAGCATAGTCTAGTTTACATGTATTTGTATAGCCAACCAAGAATTTAGTCCCAATTCAAGTATCAGCGAAAGCTATAACCAATAAATCATCTATTTACGCCGATCCATATTAAGAGTTTGCTTACAGTTACGTTAGTTGACAGTTGTGATTATATTAGAACAGGAGCTATCGATAGCATAGTCTAGTTTACATGTGTTTGTATAGCCAACCAAGAATTTAGTCCGGTTGCAACAACTTACGAATCCAATTATAGTGATCGTATGTAGAAACTTCGCTAGCGTGAGTTAGATATTGTAAAGTGCACGTCAGTGCCATCTAGTATAGCTTTGATGTATATTTCCACTTCTGATCATCGCCATCTTGCGTCGTGTGTAGTTATTTCATTCGTAGCGGACGCTACAAGATTTTGCTACAGAAAACTAGAGAGGGATAATGCATTGCAAAACATAACATATTACTTTATATACGCAATGTAAATATTTTATGTCTTAATTTATACACGTATCGATTACTAAAAAAGATCGGATGTAATAAAACGAACTATATTCCCGTGAAGACAAACTGGATTTACATAAATGAACCAATATATATTCAGCTTGAGAGAGATACGCTGTAACGACATGTGGCACTCAATTTAAAGTGACTTGAGTATATTAATACATATTAATTATATACTAGATAAGTTTATTTTTTTACTGCTATTGTATTTTTATGGATATATGGCGATTAGTTAACTAAATCGGAGTTATACAGTGCAATGCTATTGGATTCTTATAAAAAACTATATGAATGAAAAAACTATGAACTTAAATGACTTCGTAAGTAGAAGAAAGTGTTGAAAAATTTGCGTATATTATATGACAATTTTCTATTAAATAAAGTCTTCATGTGAATTAGCTGAGACACTTTACCGCTAAACTGAATAGCGGGGGTGCGGCTCTAAACATCACTATGTTGTATAAAACGCAGGTTAGAATAATTTAAGGATATAAAATCGTCATCGCTCTTTACAAATTGTCTGCTAACGGTGTAGTTGTATAGTTCTGGAAATAAAATATTTATTAATATTAAGTTTTGAGAAGAAATACATCTCGAAAATTAAACACAAATCTTATAAAATGTTATCCCTAGCATAATTACGGTCTAATACTAGGACCCCCTAAATTGTAGAAGATGTGGCTAAGGGGCGAGTTCAGATGACCGATTGCCCTCTGGTGTCATTACTGGAGCCCCTACAATCCCATCACTAATATCACTCAATGACATAGTTTTACTTGCCTTCCGAAACACAGAGGAGATTGGATATTTGAAACACCAGTTTGAGAATGGCTCACCCATCCTTCACCGTGCGCGGTAATAACTGCTCAACCTAGCTATCTACTTAAATGATTGAACTACACAAAAAACATGAAATATTTATCCAAAATAGTAATTACATGCATGGTGCCATTAAGTCGCTATGAATTTAAAAACACGGTGTCACAAATCGTTTTGTTACGCAAGAGTGCGCCACAACATTTTGTTGGTAAATTGCCAGGGATGCGGAAACTAATGAAGCGATTTTTCTAAGCGTAACGAAAACACGATAATTACTCAGTAACCTAGATCAAATTAATTGACTGAATTAGTTTCAATTCTTTACTTAATAAGAACCATAGCGCATTAATATTTGTTTATTTTTTTAATTCGCTTTTGCAAAAGCGCATGGTTATGATAGAAGTCTTACAGACAAGAGTATCTTCCCGCTAATTATAGGACAACATTAGAAATAGAGGGACGACTGGTAGTATGAAAAGTCATAGTATTTTTGGAATATGAACTTTTATTCTTTAGATTACAAAATAAATTTAACAAAAATAAGATAGCAGTCAATCACTGAACTGTTTATTATGTACGGTATATACTGTTTGATTATACAGAGTAGATGGGTCCTATTTGTATAGATTCAGTTGGCTATGTCAGGAACATAGCTTACACGACATGGCTCTAATTATTTCTTCAGCTTCCTTATTGTTAATCAACCGAATTTTCTGCCCTTGAGGTAATTAAATTTAGTATGAATTTCTGGCCGATTGTGTTTCTATTAAAATCAAATTGTCAAAGTGGCACCTGCATAGCAACGCAATATATTATACGGACAAATTTCATAGGTATTAAGAACTGTTCTTCGGTTTTAAGAAACTGAACGTAAGTAAATAGTATAATAAAAATAATAAACGCGCACTTATGTAAATTTAAACGCAATAGGCCACCCGTTAAACAAACATTTTCATATAATTTATGACCTCAGCTTATAAGCATCATTCACATTTGCATAATAACACGCTTACCTTTGGCAACATGGTTTCCTTATTAATAATTATGGCATGTTTATTTTGTAATTTCAAATTAAATTTATATTTCATTTTATTTTTCAATTGAAAGATATGAAAAATCCTATAGAAACTTATAATCAATTATTTATTAAACAAATTTTCTACGTGCATTTTTTTGTTTACATTTTTGAGATTAGAATGAAGGTATAAAGATATATAATATAATGTCGGAGTCAGACATAGCTCAAAGTGATTGTACATTTTTGTCCTTAAAGACTACAAAGTATTACAAAACTTTGCGCAATTACACAAAATGCCCGGCCACGTTACATGATCATTCAAATGAAGCTATGTCTGACTCCGGCATAACAGCATCAAAAAGTAATGAAAAAAAATGTAATTGTTTATGCGCGACGGACGCTTTAACATTGCTTGTTATATCTTTTTATAGGAAACCAAAGCGGATCTTTTAGACGTAAACGGTAAACCTAGCATTTCCAAACTATTAGACGCAGAGACTTGATATTTTCTATGTTGATAGAACATGCTAAACACTCATTAGGAAAATTATTTTTTACGAAATCGGACAATTTTTGAAGTTATTTAACGTTTATAGCGTATCAGATACGGAACCCTTGTATATAAGCGTGTCTTGACACGCTTATATACAAGGGTTCCGTTCCGTGCTTTTCTGCACCTCCGAAATAGTATATGCAAAATTTTATAGTCGTCCTTTGAATGGAAGCATTGAAAATATAACCTAGCAACAAACTCATATTCTCTCTAGTTTTAGATCATAAATGATTTTTATGAGCGATACTTGCATATCATTCTTGATAAAAATTTGTGTTTAAATGGGACACTGAATGGTTTCCATCTGCTTTTGTTAAGTTACATCAGAACAGCAAATGCTTATTCTAACCCTACTTTATAAATTTTTTTTAGTTTAAACAAACGTAGAGCATTATTTCGTTGTTCTGTCTGCGTTCACAAAAATTCTAATTCTTATTCAAATTTGTTAACTCGTTGATCTTTTGGTATAAACGCTAAGAACAAGGTTTCGTTTACACTAACAGATCGAGAAAAAAAGCTCTTGTTCTAGCTCTAGCTCTGTGTTCGCCTTATCTAAGCCTACTTTATATGGGCCTGTGATTAGATGCCAAGAAATTCTTAATATTTTATGTAAACTTTCGGCGAAAACACTGTCTGGGGATTTTTTAAGAGTTTATGTTTTATCGAACTATGTTAAGCTCATCTGAGAACAGTAACTATATTTAACAAAGCTATAAACACAGACTATATTGCATTTTCTATAAGTATATAATTTTACTCTTTGATTATAAGTAGCGCGCCATAATTCGCGGCAAACAAAGAGTAAAAAATGTTAATAAAGTTTTGGCGGCAAAAGCCGTAAACACTGTACGGTATTTCATTATAACATTTTAAACAATATTATATGAATCTTGTTTTCATTATCCTCTCTTAAGTTTTTAAGGACTTCAAAAATTAAACTCATAAGAGTGATTGATTTTCCACTAGACAAGTTACTTTCATTTCAGTCACAAGTGATAAATATTCTTTAAATATAATTATGTAGGCACTGACGGCACCGTCCTTTCATAACTACCCTCGTTATTAGAGTCAACGAATGTGATACCTGTGTAAAGTCACCACGCGATCGAGAAATAGTTCAGTTAGGTTTTGTCGTGCGTTGGGTTTACACGTGTTCACGGCGTCATGGGTGTACTGATTTCGTTATTATCTTTTTTATAGTGTTCACTAGTGAAACTATTGCCGTTATTATGGTCCTTGCCCACTTATTCACCACATTGTCAAAGCCTTTAATTTAATCGTCAATGAAAGTAAATTGATCATCATTATCATCACGATATAGGCCCTGTGTCTTTAAATATATTCTACAAATTGTATATTTTTTATAATATACTAACTCATGTTTAACATCAATCACACTTGATGGTAATAGTTGATGGCAGAGGTTCAAAATTCGAACAAATGTGATGGAGGTCTGTTGGAAGTATTCAGTTGTAAAGTTCTTGGGCATACTCTTCGAGGAAGAGTCTGTAGGAATGACTTATAAAACGTAGGTTATGAAAACAATATTAAATAAAGTCTCAGTAAATATTAGTATAATAAACCACGACAGAAAATACCGTAAAATTAATAAACTGTCTCTGTTATGTGCCACGCGCGTGCTTGGAATTCCTCAGCCAAAGTGTAAACTTTATTTTTCTTAAATTAAGCCAAACTTGTTGAGCTTTGGCAATAACGAAACGAAAACAACTGACTTTGTACGGTAATGTTTTAATTACTTCCTTCTTATTGTCTTATAACTTTTGAGCGCATTGTGCCGCCCTCAGCCTAATTAAGAGGGCTTTTAATTAAGCCTTTTCATATACCGCTTAAAAGATTTCCGATAATAAGTTTACTACGGCTGTAGCCCACCTTAAATATTAAAGTTCAAAGTTCAAAAGCTTTGGTGCCATTTTTGATCGCATTTCGAAAAAGGAAAACAGAAAAAGTAATTATTTTTTTAGTTAGAATTTCTTTTTTTTAATTAGCCTATTGTGTCTCACTGCTGGACAAAGCCCTCCCCCTTCTCAGTCCATCTTCCTCTTTCCTGGGCTAATATTATCTACAACTTCCCCGCAAAGGTATCCAAATCGTCAAGACATCTCTTTCTCGGCCAGTCCTCGGCGGAAATTAGACATCCAGGACTTCGCAATATTGACCCACCTTTTCGGGTCCATTCGAGACATGCCCAGCCCATTCCCACATTCTTCACTCTTCTTCACTTCTTCCCTAGTTAGGGTTTTGTAATACATATTATGAATTTTCCTTCACATCGTCATTAGGCCTTCACTTATGTCTTATGCCCTATTTTGTCTATACATATTGAGACTAATTCTCACGTATGATTTCCCTCGCTTTAATCTACATGTCATATACATAATTAAATTTGGTTTCTGGCTTTACGACAATTCAATTTTTTTTTATGTTGAGTACTTATTTTTAAGAAAAGTTCTTGTATGGTATATATGAGAAATATAATTTATATGAGAAATTTAATTCTTTTAAATAGTATGCATAATGTCGTAGTAGATAATTCAGAAACTATACATTTCATATTTCATATAAATTTTGCTTAAACCTTTGATTCAAATAATGTAATATTATCGCGAACGTGTATGTGACACGAAATTCACCCGTAACTCGCGAATCTCAAACTCGCTTCCATGAACTCAGTGATTTTTATAAATTTGAGACTATTATCAAAATAAAAGCGAGTCTGTCTCTCAAATTGGACAAAATTACACATAAATGTGAACATTCATGAATATTGGTTGACTCGGTAAGGAGTTTCCTGGGAACATAGTCACATAGTGCCAATAGATTTTTATGTTACCAGATGTGTAGGCGATTTCGCGTAAAATTAGATAAAAAAAGAGATTCAATTTTAGCGTGATGATATATAGCCTATATTTTTCCACGATAAATGGTTTATCTAACACTGAAAGAATTTTTCAAATCGGACCAGTAGTTCCTGAGATTAGCGCGTTCAAGCAAACAAAAAAACAAACTCTTCAGCTTTATATATTAGTACTAGCAGTACCCGGGACTTCATCTGCGGAGAATTAGGCAATAAATATATATTCAATTTTAGCGCTGTGAAATATAGTCTATAGCCTTCCTTGATAAAAAAGCTATCTGACACTGAAATAATTTTTCAAATCGGATCTTTATTTCATTTAACAAAAGCTTCATATGGATTTGTTTCAGATAAAATGTGGACGTTCACGACAATATTCTTCGGATTCTGCAGCCTGAGCCAGGCACAGTATATTAATCTGCTCACAAACCCAGCACAGGCCTTTCAACAGGGCTTTCCGCAAAATTTCCAAACAAACAATATAGGCGGTGGATTTCCCGCTCAGAGGTTACCTGTGAATGGTCTTGGGTAAGGATATTTTAATAATTGCTTTGTATAGTTAGATTTTAAGATAGATAGTTTTATTTATACAAACGTCCCACAAAATTCTTAGATTTTGCACCGTAGTTTTGTGACGGAAATTGCAAAACCTGACCAGAAAAAACTTCCATATTTTCACCAAAGACAGTAACTACCGAAGTGAACATTCATTATATATATTGAATATTATTTTCAACATTCATTATACGTAATGAATATCATTAAACAAATAAATTCACATTATGCATAAATCTTATAAAGTGAAATTCGCTTTAGTAATAAACAATTAAGTAGAATAATATATTCAATTGTTTTAAAGTTTATTAGTATTTTTGTTAGTGTTTTTTTTTTCTGGTCGAATGCTAAGTGCTTTCCCCTAGCACAGTAAATATTATTGCACAAAGTAGCATATATGTTAAATTAGTCGAATCAAATTGTCGTAAAAACAAAAAGTTTAGCTTGATAGTGAATACAACAGTACAGAATTGGCAATCGCCATGCAAACAATTCAGTTTTTTGACAGATATATTCGTTATGAACGAAATTTAATTAGTATCGGAAATTGTACTTTATTAATTAAGCTCTTTCGGATTTAACCCGAATTTACGACAATTTTATTTTTCTCTTGAGGTGCACTTCTGCTCATTTCACATTAATATAACATTTTAAAATAATCTGTATTATTTGTATATTACCAATCATAAAGGTAAAAACGTTACCAGAGTTAGGTCGCTTTATGTTTCTTTTTATCCTAGAATTAATCAAGTAGTTCATCAAAACTTGGAATATTTGAAGGTATAAAATTTTGCTACTACTACTTCTACTACTTCCTAGCGTTATCCCGGTTAAGTACCAGAGTCCGCTTAGATTGCAGAGGATTAGGCTGCGGGGCGAGTTAAGATGACCGATTGCCATCTGACGTCATCCTCGGAAACCCCACGATCTCTACAACCTTACGATTAATCGTCCCAAACAGTGTTCCATATGTATCCTAATGCTTTTCATTTTATTATCAGAAGTAAGTAAGAAGGGGCGAGATGGTCCGTTCGTATTTATTTTAATCCAGGTCAATTTAAAATCCCATTTGTGTTTCACTGCGGGGCAAGCGAGTGCTCCTATTACGAATGCAAATAATACACTGTGTAAGATATTTTCTAACTCATCTTCGTGGAATGAAAGAAGTCACATGTTATATGTTAACTTGTCTGTTAAAGCTGTAGCTAGAAAATTATTAGATTAAGCCTAATTGATAAATAAAATAAGTTAAATACAAGATCTGCTGTGGATATATGGCTTCGCACAGTTTTGCGCTTAATAAATTCATCTCTCATATCTCCTTGTATACAATACGATTCATCTATACATATTATAACTAAACTTGAAAGGTATGTTTCTAACGTTAAATTACTTTTTACTAATTGCATATGACTATTTATACAATACCTACAGCAAAAACGCAAGTTAAAATTTTTATGTCGGTCTGTCTGTTTGTTCCGGGTAATCTCCTTAACTGCTGGACCGATTGGGACGGGATTCACTGATCGATAGCTGATTTTATAAGGAATAACATAGGCCACTTTGCTTTCAGCTTAATCATTAGGAATCTGCACACTAAAAGAAAACCCCTCAAAATGTAAAAAAATCGCTGAATTCAAGCGGACGAAGCCGCAGGTTACAGCTTGTAAATCAGTTAATAAAAATTGTACATACAATTTTTATATATAAACTAAAGCTTTTTGTCGCTTTTTTGTATCAAGATAAATATTGGCAATAGGCGTATTTCTAGCGCCTTGTCCTATCTAAAGCGTATCAAGATTTGCGGCCATTTTGTATTGCGGTTTCAATACAAAGTACGGACAGCTTTGTAGATAGTCGTTAATGGACGATTGTCCTGCAAGATACGGCGTACAATAGTACAAAGCTTGATGGACACGGTGACTGTTTTGATGTACGCTTTCAGTTTTTATGCGATATTGTATATGCATTAACTAAGATATTATAACATATCAAGGTAGTCCATTAAATAACTTTATAATCAGTGCTTCAGAGATTGTATAAAAATAATTCCTTCAGTGCGAAGAATATTTATTTAGTTAGATTCTCATAAAGAAGCTTTAATTCGATTTCTGGGTCAGATCTTTTTGAATTTAAAATTGAGAGAATTCAGATTAATTTGGAAGGGTCAAGTCGCGACGAAACTTGCAATTCAGAACTTCAGCAGATTTGTGTAATTAATTTAAAAACTAGCTAATTTTATTTTTGGTAATTGGTATTATATAAATCTATACTATGATAGAGAGCTGAACAGTCTGTTTACTTGAACGCGTTAATTTCAGAAACTACTGGTCCGATTTGAAAAATTATTTTAGTCTTAGATAGCCCATTTATCGAGGAAGGCTATATATTTTTATTTTATTTTAATTTTATTTTATTGATAAGGGACACCAACAGTGCACACACATAACATTTTACAAAGTAGGTAACAATCAGTATTCGAGGTGGGTGTGTACACCAATGATAAGCATCCACACCACTCACAGTTTCAACAATAAATTATATTATAGAGAATGACAATAACAAAAAAAAAATACCATACCACCTAACCAATCATATCAGTCAATGCACAGGTCTATAACTTTATTTTAGATTTTTTTTAGCGAATCGTGAAAAATATCCAACTGTGGACAATTAATGCAATTATATGTGATACACATTCGCGCTATTGTTGGGGTATTGTCGCACCCACTCCTAATACAAGCTTTTAATTTAAGCTTAGTAGGAGGGGAAAAAGGAATATTAGACGTACCTAAAAAGTATTCCTAATATTATTATTTAAAAAAAACCTGATTATAGAAATCTTTTCTTTTAATTTGAAAGTTTGGCCTTTAGAAAGTAAATATATTGTAGTGGATTTATTATAAGATTTTGTTATAGTGGAAATGAATAATCAAGAAAATAATTCTAGAAACTTCAGTTTAAGTGATTATGAAAAAATCTACAGGCACACCGTTGTTTTTTTATTAGGGACGCAAAAAATCAATAATAAAGCAAGAAACCCGTCGTTTTTCTTTTAATAACGTATCTATTAAACTAAAATGTGTATATTAACACGTGAAGTGAAAAGTTTTGGTACCATTTTAAGAAATATACGCTGACGGAGAATTATGAAATTTGGCACAATTGTAGTTTGTACAGAGTAAAGTGTATGAAAGCACATATATTTTTTATAACATGCAGTATTAATATAATAAATTATTAAAATAGAACCACACGCACACCGATGCCAAGTGATTTACATCACTTATACACACATGTACTGGATGACGGCAAAATGTAATCCTGACAACCGTATATTATATTGATTGTCAAATTTTATTTTTCTGTGAATATAACAATATAATATGTCGTAGTGCGCAAAAAGGTTTAAGGCCGGCAATCTCTACTAGTAATTAATGTCGTATAATTCTCGCTACTTTACATTATCTTGACTCCGCCATTTTGAAATCGAAATTTTATGCTCTTGCCCAGTGGAGCTCGAAACGACATTATTGAAGACTAGCATTGCTTTCAGAGCAAATAGGTTATAAGGAGTAATTTTATAGAACGAAATTTGAGCGTAACTTTTAATCGAGTATCAATTGATGGTATTAAAAGATTTCAATTTATATGATTGCATGGAATGTTAAAGCAACATTTTATGAGACACTATACGAAATTTTGAATCCAGGAGGTATCTCTTTCTTTTTTATCTGCCAGATAACTGGTCAGATCCACCGCGGGTACGCGGCTGCGGACTACCCTATCTACTATTGTCCCCGTATTGTCCCCATACATTGTCCGTGACAGTAATATCCGCATCCTTTCTCTCCTCCCCATCTACCTTTACTATCCTTTTACTCCTTCCATTTCCCCTACTCCTGTCTTTCAAATTAGAGGTAGCGCCACGCTTGTAGCCGAATTGGGCCGGCGCGTCCGGTTGCCAGTACCTCTTTCTCATATGAGATCGGCGTGAAGTAGCGGCAATGCTGTCACGTGTAGTGGTGGTGTTGTTGACGCGTTTCGTTCGGTTTGTGAGACTTCCCGGTGGCCTAAACTCATCATTAAGGGCCGGCAGCGCATCTGCTAGCCTCCTGATGGTGCAAATGTACACGGGCGTCGGTAAGCACTTATGAGAATCACCTGTTCGTTTGCTCCTTGTAACATAAAAAAAAGAAAACATACAACTTTAATGATACTTAAAGATTTTTTTGACTTTATTGATAACTTTAATACTAGGTAAGTTTGAAGAATGACCTCCTGCTTCTCTTGAAACTTATAAGCACATTAATATACACATAGTAATTAGGCTGAACTTCTGTATATGCTAATAGTGCCAGGATAAACCTGCGGGATCAGGGATGGTACAAGGCATCGCAAGCATTTGAATCTGACTTTTTTTGTCTTTATTTTTTATAGAGGGTTTGTTCAGTATACGAACATGTCACCCCTCGCTAAGTACTTTGAGGCACTCGTCCGGAAGGACAAACGATTCGAAGTCCTCAATGAAGTTAAGGTATGGAGACAGATGATTATATTTATATGTGATTCACTAGTTGTGCCCGCGTATTCGTCCGCGTAAAATTATGTAAAAAATGATTCTGAAAAAGCGTGATTATATATAGCCTATAGCCTTCCTCGATAAATGGAAAAGGGACTGAAAGAGTTTTTCAAATCGGACCAGTAGTTCTTAGGATTCAAGCGCGTTCAAGCAAACTCTTCAGCTTTATATATTAGCGTAGATTCAATTGAAGTACAGTTATTAGTTTGAATTAATAGGATAAAAAGTTAGTACGCTAGTATATAAATACAATTCAAGTATATTTTATTTTTTATTTATATACTAGCGTACTGTAGAAATTTTTATATTTTTTCTCTTTATTAACTTTCCGTTTACCTTAAGGAACGTACGAATAAAAAAATAACCAAATTAGTTGACCCATTCTCGAATTTTGGGCTTGGAAACATTTATTTTTATTTGTGTAGATTTAATTCAATTCAAAAAGTTCGTTTTTATTTATTTACAAATACAAATTTTAAATACAAATTCAGTTTAGTTCAATATGAATTACAAACAATTATGGGAAACACCTTGAATTTATGTATCCCTGGATATCGCTAGGATAACCTGTGCTGAGATATTCCTAACTACTAGGATACCTGTACTGAGATATCCAGTGGGACTTAGTACAATACTTTTAATTTAATTTTAAATTTTGGAAAAAAAGAGTATTGTATTATTTATTTATTTTAAATATAAAGTAAATTTAAAGAATGGTAGTGTAGTGAAATAATGTAGTATATACATATTTAGGTATATATATGGATATCGGAATAATTTTCTCTTAGTTCTAATTTATGGCGATTTTATTTTACAATAATAAACAGGTTTTTTATTATTACAAAATATTTTGAACCATACATACATATAAAGTGTGAGCCTGTAATGCTTTTATGGAAGGATATGAAATAAACCTCGAAGGTGTTTGTCTCCGGATTTCTTTACAACATTTTATAGTTTTCCCTTCGCTTTAAACGCAAAGTTATTTAATTGTTCCTGCTTGATTGACACTTGGTTTCTTTATAGTTGGGATTGGTGTGCTTCCGACTTGTGGGAAGTCCAGACGAAACCTCCGAGCAAGTCGACGAACTGAACAAGAAGTTGTTG
Source organism: Charaxes varanes (assembly GCA_024363005.1). Classification (NCBI taxonomy): domain Eukaryota; kingdom Metazoa; phylum Arthropoda; class Insecta; order Lepidoptera; family Nymphalidae; genus Charaxes; species Charaxes varanes. Next base: position 1,701,338 of record JANCMC010046647.1, on the reverse strand, counting down.
ACGAACATCAACGCTTCTGGCAAACTGCACATGGTTCCGGCCTCCGTGCGCGAACAATTCGTCATACGTTTCTGCGTCGTCAGTCAGCACGCTTCGCGCGAGGATATCGGTAAGGACATTCCTTAAAGGCCAGCAACGCATCTGCGAGCCCCCTGTTGTTGCAGTTGCCCATGAGCGTTGGTAATCACTTGTGAACCGAATTTTACATTTTTTATAACTATAAACTAAATATATGTATCGTACAATCATAGCCAATAACGGATTACACAGAAAATTTCTTAAGTACTAATAGACGCAAAACAATGCAATACTTCTTTTACAACAAACAAGCAAAAGTGTAAAGCAGTAAATAAGTTTTGCATATAAATACTTTAATGATATATTTATGTGTGTAGTATTTTGTTTTTTTTTTTTTTAATGTTACAAGGGGGCAAACGAGCAGGCAGCAGGCACCGAAGTGCCTACTGACGCCCATGGATATCTGCACGACCAGAAGGCCAGCAGATGCGCTGCCGGCCCTTAATGACGAGTTTAGGCCACCGGACGTTGTAACACTGATCAATCTCCATACAAATTAAAGTAAACTTTACCAACGCGTAAAAGTTAGAAAAACTCGCACTGAGCACTCTGATGATTAGTTTTAACAATAGCTGAATTTTGGCGTTATGCAAAGAAAATTTAATTTGTTCCAAATACAATTATGAATTTTGACACTTTAATTCCGAAGGTTCGATATGTATTGTACACAATATGGTGTATTTAAGATTTAGTTAACATAATCTTCATCATTTTATCCTATCTCATAATGTATGTATATCGTGTTTTAATTTGCTACTTATGTACGGCTTTTTCATTTCCGTAGCGAATTTAGCTGTTTTTTTTTTAATGTACAGCAATCGGTAATCTAAATTAATAAAGAACATCGTGCCCTATTCAGTGGTCGGCATTTGGGTTGATCGCTAAGTTAAGTAAATCTTGCTGCGACCGGGTGATAGATGGGTGACCCGTTCTAGCACTGGATTATATTCGATATCCGATCTCCTCCGTGTTTCGGAAGGCACACAAAATAGTGGGACCCGATTAATGTCACTGTGTGATATTAGTCGTAAGGTTGTAGAGATGGTGGGGGTTCCGGGGATGACGTCAGATGGCCCCACAGCCACATCGCAATATGAAATAGAAACTTACGCACTGCTTAATTTAAGTAGGTGATATTATTAAAGAAGTTTTTATTATCCGTAGCTCAAAAAGGGTGTATATACTTCGATCTTTGCTCAACGTGGCTGAATAAAATTAAAAAAAAAAGTAATGACGTCCTCAGATCAATTATTTTTCAACGCTCTTTGGTCGTCCTGAAACCTCTGGAAATGTTGTTATATTATAATGTTACAATATGTAGTAAAAAAAAGATTAAAGCTCTTTTTAAAAAGGAATGATTAATAAAAATATTTCATTACCTAAAAGATCACTCACTGGCAAATATTTTAACAAATGCAAACAAACTTTAATATAATGCCAGAGTCAGATATACCTCAATGAATTTGTACATGATTGTCTTTCAAGACTGTAGTCTGGGTCTATAAAAAGCGCTGTTACATAAAGTCCCCGGCCACACTACACGGTCATTGAAATGATCATTCAAATGAAGCTATGTCTGGCTCCGGCATAAGAATAATTAAGGTTCAGAAGGAACTATTTTCTACTGAGATTTAACATTGAAATGTCTTGTAGACATGGATCTTAAAAGTTTGAATATTGGATTAAAATATTTCTCTATTTTGAAAGAATTTAACTTTTGATTACTTTAAGCGTTGTTTATCGAGAAACATTAATTTCAATTGCGTTTTTTTTTTTATAAAATACAGGCAACCAATTTGAAGATTATAGCGCAACTCTAACGATTCGCGATGACGGCTGAGATATCTTGTATTCTATTAACAAATAAAGATTCGTGTACAGTCACTCGTTGAATGAATATAATTGAAGATTTAAAATTGGAAAAGTGAAAATATTTTGACTTTATTTCGAAAAGCTATGTATGATTTTTTTTTTATTATTGCACAACTAATAATAAAAATGTTGCACAAAAGGTGAGCTTAATGCTAAAAGCATTTCTGCCAGCCTACCTTACCTTAATTTCATGGGAATGTACAATTTTACAACTGTGCAATTTGTGTACAATATTTTTAATCTGTGATTTTTATCAATTGTTTTACATACACTTATGGAGATTAGAATAGGAGTAACATCTCTGTATATTAAAAATGTCCGTCGAATTATGAAAATAAGGGGGGGGGGGCACATACAAACTCATGAGAAGTTTTTGGATATGAAATTATATACATAGAACTTGCTGTATAAATTAATTTTAAATAAATAAAAAAATAAAAAAAAACAGCGATCGCAATTCAATCATTTAAAATAAAAACATTTTTTTCTTAATAATCGGTGTAATCCGTTCTCCGCTAAAGTCGAGAAATTAATGAGAGTAGAAAAAAGCGACGGATCCGTGTGCCTGATAAATTCGAATTTTATTAAAAAATAAAATTTCGGCTAGCAGTAGATTTAAGTTACCTATTACTGTGGAGAGGCTCGGACATTTAATTAAACGTTAAGCCTTTAAGGTAGAATAGGAGTTTTTTGCTCATTAAAAGGAGATCAGATTTTTTCCCTGCCGGTAAGCACGACATTACGTTTAAAAAATATTTAAGCGTGTCGAGGTTTGGAAGCTAACTGCTACTGAATAAAGGAAGAGAGTGAAGTTTGAATGAAATTGAAGTGACGTTAAGATAGTGTGGATATGTTTTGGGATAAATATTCTCACGAACGCACGAATCTTCGTACGAACGCGCACTAATAATTCGAGATTTTAATGGTTTTAATACTTGCGTTATAAGCTATAACCGTTTGATGTAGATATTTATGTATAAGTACATATTTTATAACCGGAGCCAGACATAGCTCAAAGTGTTTGTACGTTTTTGTCCTTGAAGTCCACAAAGTACTACAAAACTTTGTACAGTTAAAGAAAGCCCCGGTAATGTGGACTACATGATCATTGAAATGATCATTCGAATGAAGCTATATCTGGCTTCGGTATAAGATAAATCGGTGCTAATATTATGTAAAATTGAAGAGTTTGTTGGCTTGTTTATTTACTTGAACGCGCTAATCTCAGGAACTACTACTCCGATTTGAAAAATAATTTCGGTTTTAGATAGCCCATTTATCGAGGAAGGCTATAGTCTATATATCATCACGCTAAATTTTTTCACCTAATTTTACGCGGACGAAGTCGCGGGAACAGCTAGGTTATTAATATATAGCGGAAAACTTTATGTTAATTACATCTAGACTCGACGCGGGAATCGAATCTGCAATTCCGGAGTACATGAGCGGGCCAATAAAAAATTAAATGGAATAAAAAGATTCGTTCGGGAATGGGGAAATTCCGGACTGGAGATTGTAATTTTAAGTGAGTGAACGAAACAGGGGCGTTTGTCAGATCACGCTTGACGAAGCGGAAAGACAGGGATGTATTTAATTTAATTTTCACGTGATGCCCTGAAATGTTATTAATCAGAATTGTTATTGGGGGAGGATGTTTTATGACGGTAACATGATTTTTATGGATTTTATATTTTTAATATAGCATTAAAGGAGGATATCTAGAATGAAATGAAATAGAATAATTTTCAGTATTTGTCAAATTTTTTGACGTCCTATTTTAATGAAATTAAAGTGTTTGAAAAATACTAATGTTGTTTAATTGAATCCTAAAATATGAAGTAGGCTTGTACCCGCTATATATAACGAAAGAGTCGACATGACAGCCACAGGACCAATTAGCTATTTCCTAGAAGACTCAGTTGAGCCTTACAACTGAATAAGGTAACTTGTCAATAACTTGATCAATTTTTTTTTTAATATAACAATGGGCAAACGAGCAGGCGGTACTTTTAAGTGACTATCGACAACTGCAACACCAGGGGATCGCAGATGCGTTGCCGGCCTTTGAGAAATGAGTATGCTCTTTTCTCGAAGGTCCCTAAGTCGTATCCGTTCCTTTCCAATACGCCGCGAAAGTTACACCTGCATGCTCTCAGAGAATTTGTAAAGTATTTTTTCTATATGAACAACTACGAATGCAAAACGTTAAGGTGAATTTACACACAGGCTTTGATTTTTAATATAATTAATAAATAGTTTTCAATCGTCTGAAATGCATTCTGTCGTAACGTCCATTCGGTGTCCATTTGTCGTCCATTTTTTTTTTCAGTTCACTACTTACATTACAAATTATTTTTAATGGACACATATTACAGCATCATTGTATACGATATGCAATAAGCTATCATTTTTAAAAGTCACTTTTATTAACATATCATGGTAAGAAATTTAATTATACGCAGGAATACTTTTAAATACTTTGTATAAATCTGCCAAAAAAATAACCTAGATACAGACTACAGCGCCAACTGCCGGGCTGATTTGTGAATCTAAACCACCCATGGCGCCACGCAAACGCATACAAAAAACTTCATTAAAATCGGTCCAGCCGTTTAGGAAGAGTTCAGTGACATACACACTTACAGTAGAATTATATTTATCACAAAACTAACGCTTGATTTTATGAAGAATCCCATTTACATATATAAAAATCAATCTGTGTTCGTTAGTCTCGGTAAAATTTTAAAACCGCTCGACCGTTGTAAATTCTGTTCGTTTTGTTTCAATAGCCATATTTCAGGGAAGGTTTAAAAGAAAAAAAAAGTCGAAAGATTATCTTAAAATACCAGAAAATGGATATGCCAAATATAATGAAACGGTTTTGGACCTTTTGGCTGACGTGCTACGTAAAATCATTATTTCATAAATCATTCGGCCAGTGTCGCGTTTTATTAATTGGCTTATAAGAGACAAACCTAAATTCTGGCAAGGCAATGTCTGTCGAGTCCATTAGTTATGAATAAATATGATCCCTATTTTCTAGCATTAAAACTCAATCAAAATCTTTAATACAAAGACGAACCATTGTCCGAACGTTTGTATCAAATATGTACAAATATTCATCCTTTATATCCTTTAATGTGAGCAAATCTGCGAAAATGGTAACGAACAAAAACTGGACCGATCAGCAGTGTGGATAAGCCCGAGAATACGCTCCGATCTTCCCAGGAGGTGTATTTTGGTATCAGTTATTTAAGAAAGAAAGGCGCTGATAAAATTGTTAATAAAAATATCGCACAACGAACTCATAACATCTACCTTTGAATTTTACAGAAATGTTATTTAACCATTTTTAGTATTCCTTTGTTAAACTATATTCCTTACTTAAATTCTTCTTAAGTTAGCTTTAATAACAATAAAAAGGAAGAGTGAAAGAAAAAATAAAACGTGTAATATTAAAACGTATAGTAACTTAAAAATGGCACGGGCATTTAATCTTTGATTTGATTGAAAAAAAAAAAACTTTAATAAAGACTTTTTTTATCGTTGACTTATATTGTTTCAAGTAAAAAAATGTTCTAACACTAAAAAAATATAAATAAACGGTAAAAGAAATAAGTACATAGTTGATAGTGACTTAGTTGCACCGAATGTGCGACAGAAGGACGGTGATGCTGTGTAATACGTTTTCACTTGCGTTACAATTATTACCATTATAGGTAATCGTGTGAAATATATTGTTGCTGGTTGTAATTGCAGACGACAATACGATAATTGTATCTCTTTACACTTACATTCTTTGGACAAGAAGGGCAAAAGTACATTACCTGTTTAAAACGTCGTATGCGACTTTAAGTCGTGTGCTTTGAGAATAAACGTCAATCATGAACTTCCGCATTGTCAACGAAATTAATTAAAACTATATTATGATCATATAGTTTTCATTTTGTACATGCATTCAGCTCCGTATCTTTTTTGCGGAGTTGTAAAGGAATACCTCCTTTACAGTTTGTATTGACTTACAAAACGAGAGGAGCGACTTTTAGCGATACATTCACTTGATTTAGCATTGATGGAATGGTGAAGCTTATGGTTCGCATTACAAATGCGGCCACTTACCAACCTATATTTTAAATAAACACCTACTTTTTACTTTCGATTTCTTTAATAAATCGCGATTTAGCACTTTTTTTTCACTTTCGCCTACGTCTGCGTTTACCTCCACATCCGCGGAGTCAAAACCTCTTCACATAAGCATCGGCCTCTGCTTCCGCTATGAAGACCTCCGGTAAAACCTTAATAGAAACCTACGGATTATACGGTACGGTCGAAATCAGTAGAAGACTTAGGGACCTTCAAGAAAAGAGCATACTCATTTCTCAAAGGCCGGCAACGCATCTGCGGTCCCTCTAGTGTAGCAGTTATACATGTGCGTCGGTAGTCACTTGAGTGAAAGCCGGCTGCTCGTTTTCCCCTTATTATATTAAAAAAAAAGATGGTGGTAATGGTCGCCAGTTAAATTCTTAATCAGTTTTAATCGTGGTGAAATCTAGAGTCAGAATTGATATTATAGACGCTGTATATGAACATGGATCGTATATCAGGGATCGCCTTAAATAGAGTTAGAACTTTCTAGTATTCTATGAACTCGATACAAAATGAATATTAGATGCAATTTAAAACAGTTCAGTCTAGACGAAAATGAGATTGGTTTACTTCATTAGATGCTGATTTGTGTGCAAGTTTCGAAACGAGCAACTTATTAGCTAGAGTATATTGACTTTAATGTTTAATTAGAGATAAGAAATCTTATAAGTTAAGCTTACTTGTTAATAAGTATACATTTTTACAGGCTTTTTTTATATACTAGTTGTAATCCGCGTCTTCGTCCGCGTAAAATTAGGTAATTTAACTTGATGATATACATATAGCCTATAGCCTTCCTCGATAAATGGGCTATCTAACTCTGAAGAATTTATTCAAATCGGAAGAGTGGTTTCCGAGATTAGTGCGTTCAAGCAAGCAAACAAACTCTTCAGCTTTAAATATAAGTATAGATTTCTAATATTGTTTTTGTTTCGGAGATTATTTGAAAATAGAATTGAGAAATTAAATAAGTTTGTTATATGAAGGCTTGCCATGATGTTTTTTAAATATTTTTCTTTTTAATTAGCACCAATATGAATTAATTTTATTTTTTTATTTAATCTCTTTGGATCATTCTATTACAATGCAAAGAAAGCTTGTTGAAATTTGAAATTGTAATCAGGAATAAGACGAAATAATTATACCCTTCTCTGTGTGTGTGTTTTTAACTGACTGGATGATCTCAACACTTCTTGATCAGCCTCAACTTCTCAGGGTTCCATCGCCGTACCATAAAAAACGTAGGAAATTCTTGGTGATATATTAATAATGAAAATAGTAAGTCATATTGTAGTGTTCAAATAATAGCTCGCAATATCGCAGTCGATGATGGAGGTCGTCCCAGGAGACAGTGTAGTTTCCATTAAAAGTTGAATTAATGTCCCGACTTCTGCTCTCCAATATCGAATCTCCAGGGTAGAAATGTGATGAAGGCTATATTTTCTTACGTTTATTTGATTTTAATTTTGCGACGACTGAAAATGTAATGAATCTTTTGAACAAATCGTGTTAAAATGATTCACAATACGTAATTGGCTACAAGAATACCCAGCTTCCATTCCATTAAATTCGGTCCGAAACTTGAGATTTTTCCATTAAGCCCCATTAATACTGCGCGCTGATCAGTTTTAATTAATTTTCTTTTACGATAAAACGCCCAATAATTCACTTTTTAATCCGTCGCTCGCCATTTTGATGGAGGGCTGATTTATCTTGAATTATTGAGACTAGAACTTGGAATGGTTTTTACGTTGAAAAAGATTTAACATTTGCGATAGTGCCGGGCCTTTATTCAGTATTCAGTGGTGGTATTATACTATAAGTCCGAAAGCTTGCTAAAAAAAGCTAAAATAATTATCGGTTCTTACAGAATAATATGCCCTGACTACAGAATTTATATGGTGGTTTTTTTAAAGTTGTGTCGTATAATCGAGATGTGATAATCGAGATGTATACACACACTCGATCTCGATTATCACATAATAGAAATCGAGTGTGTGTATAATCGAGAGCCATAATAAAATACAGTATACTGTATTTTTCTACCAGATTCCGCTTAAATTGCCAAAATTGTAGCTATAGGGCGAATTAAGATGACCGACTGCCGTCTCACGTCAAAGTCAAGTCAAGGTCAAAGTCAAAAATAGACTTAACAGTACTTATGAACGTCATGTGTATTATTATTATTTTTAATATTTATTATAACATTTGGTGATAAATTTTACGAATTAAAAGCTATGTTTACAAGGGCTCTAACAAACCCTGCACTGAGAAGAGCCCGCAACAAACTCATTCGGACAATTTTTCCATCTAGGAGCCTTCTAATGTGTTTAGATTTCTATGGACTTTGGGAGGTACTTAAGTGATAAAACGTCTGCTCATTTGCCCCTTGGGATTGAAAAAAAAAACTTAATTTAAGCAAAAAGTCTTCTTGTTTTGCACATGAAAATTTATAAAGCTGCGAAACAGGAGCTTTAAGTTTATTTAAAAATTGTCTAAGCTGTATATGTTAGTAAATTAGGTTTTAATTTCCATCAGCATTGACAATTTTTTCTGCTCTTCTAACAAATAAAATAAATCAAACAGAATTTATGGCTATGTCACAATGCTTTTAATATAGGCAAATAATTCAAAAATATGATTTATGTAGATACATTGCTAGAAATGCGAATAATATAATAAAAACTAATCAAATGTAACAATGAATTGAATTATACTTCTATAAAGCAATCATTCTATAAAGCTGTTAATATTAAGGCAAGATAGATAAAATATTTTAAAGGATTTCTGCAAAATAACACTTTATATGCAATTATGAATGAATATGACATATCAGAGCAAATTCATGTAAACATAGATTATGTGCTGCAATTCAAAATGTAAAGGTGCACTTTTAACTGATTTCCTATTAAGGTAAGGACTTTGATTTTTCAAATCTCTAATTACTAAATTTTATTTGTATTTGCAATTGTGCAGTGCTAAGAATTAGCACAATTCACCAACATACTAGGGTTTAAGCAATCACCAAATACAATGTTTGGTTATCTGCACATAATGAAGATATCTAAATAAATTTAGCCTAATAACAGACAATTCACTACAAGGTCAAGTGTAACTTACGCAATTTGAATTGACGGAAATAGTTCCCATTTTAGAGCAATAGTACAAATTGATGAAATACGCTTTGATAATGACTTAATGACATACCAACTGGAATTTTCCCAGTTTTGGGCTTATTAGCCAAAACTGCTGCCAAAACATTTTTCGCTGCATCCTGTCCTCCGATATTGCTCGGCGGTTGCGATGAATAAAACTACAGTTGAACAATTGTATCAAATTAATAAGAAAATTACAGAAAATGCAAATATTATACAAGATTCTTTATGACCATACCCTGAAACAACTTGTGACTACACATTGTTTACATATTACGTTGAAATATGGTTTGTTAAGAATAACGGATTTATTTGAGAAAAATTTATTATATTTTATTTGATTTTTTAATATTTTATCAAATCTTCTATTTGACAAGAGCGTCGCCGCCATGGTCAGTTGCAAAATGACAACTTACACAAGTGACAAACCGAATTGATGAGAATCTTGTATCTTGACATTTGACATACCCAGCTTATGAAGATTATAAAATAAGGAGAACCACCTCATTTCATTAAAGTGTCCGTCCAAACCCGCAAATAAGGAGGGCATCACATTACATCGAGGAAGAATCGTAAAGATTAATTTGTCAATTCATTCTACACCAGCGCCATTTCTGTTTACAAATGGCTACTTTATCAACTAACTCCTAATAAAAGATGGTCCTCCTTATGTTCTAATCTCCATTACCCTGCTATCAGTTCTGTACA